>VDFB02281492.1:355053138-355129241 GCA_007258455.2 Sequoia sempervirens
ATATTTACAAAATTTTGATGAGTTTGATTTTTTTACATATAATAAAGTAAATGAAGAAGTCTAATTATTTTCTTTTTCATATATTTTTAAGCAAGTTGGATCATTCTTCTGTGGTAGTTGAAAATACACAATTTAACCATTCGAGTCTTATTAAAATTGAAATTTTAAAATACACTCTTAGTAGAGTAAAAATAGAAAAAATTTGCAAGAATATGGCATGATCGAAATGATTCCAAATGAAAATGTTGTATTGTACTTTTTTACCACAATTTTGGTCGTTTTCTCCCAAAATCACATCCACCCTTAATAAATTAAGCCATGTTAAGTTTGTTGCCTTGTGATTGGTTTTTGAAACTATGTCGGGCATTGATTAAGTTGCCACAACCCCTTTTCCACCCAAATTTCTAAAAGTTTAAATTATTTTTTATTTTGTGTTAGCCTTCTATGAAGTTTTGAAAAGGTGCCAGGTTTCAAAGTAGTTTTCATAACCTCAACGCATGTTGATAGAAGAAAGACAAATTTAAGAAAAAATCAAGTTTACTTCAGAGCTTTCGTTAGGTTTTGAAACCTTTGTCGGTTCCCAATAGGGTTTTAGAAACCTAAATTATTCCTATAGGTGAGTTACCTTTCAAGAATACTAAGTGGTTTACTATTTTCTAAGTCTATTTCCTAAGTCTCTTTCAGAAAAGCCCTAAAGGACTTCAAACCTTGTCTTAAGCAGAGTTTGTGAAGAAAATAGTGGGTTTATTTTTAAAACTATGGTAGACTCTGATAGTATTTCAAAAACTTTTCCTAAGCTTGACATTGATTCATTATTGTTATTTTAAACTTTCGTCTCATTATTCGAAGACACATTTCAAGAAAATTGTCAGTACCAAAGGTAAAATACATTGCAGCTATGAAAATAAAGAAATACATTGTAGCATAAATGAAAAATGCAGAATTGAAATAAAAAGCACCAAGATTATTACATCACATGAAGGAGATTAAACACAAAAGGTATATATTTATATATTCATATATTGTTCATATTACAAAAAAAGAGAGGGAAATTTCTAGTATAGTTTTTCAAATATAAAGAGTGAAAATGAGAATGTGGATGCCCAACATAGAGTAAGGTGACTTCCTACTTACCTTGCTCATTCCTCAGGGAAGTGGTAATGTAAACAACATCCCCCACTAGGGAAATATGAGAGTACTCATTAAGGTTTCTCAAAGAAGCTTCAACTCATGCTAAAAAGGCTGGCCTCACTAAGCATTCTACAACCTTAGCTTCGCATTCTAATTTCCCAAAAGTATAGATGATATTGTAATAGAAGCGCTCCAACAATGTAGAATTATGCACATGCACCTAGGCTAGGAAATTTTCTCCAATAATTTTCCTAATCATACCTTCCTCCACATCTTTGTGAATTAGGAAAACCTCTCTAATGGTGCAGGGCACCATAGATCTTTAGGTAGAAATGTTGCAAAGTGATTAGGATTTTGGTTTGGTTTTTAGTTGTCATGGTGTAATAAGGTCTATAAGACCATTTCTTGTGTTTTCAAGTTGTTTTAGGTTGTCTTGGGTCGATGGGAGTCAAATTTTGTAAATGGTGTAAAAAGTTGCAAAGTTGCACAACTTTTGCATTTTTTTGTATGTAAGGGGAAGTTGAAAGGTCATGTTGTGTTTTGGTGGGAAAATAGTTGGAACTAGTTGGTTATGGTTGGGAATGATTTAAAAATCCTTTGCGAACGTTGTGATAAGGTTGGTTGATGTAATTTTGAAGTTTTGAATAAAAAAGCTCTTGTTTTTTGCATTTTCAAGACAAAATTTGTTGCTACAGCCAATATTACAGCCTTGTACGACCTGTAGGTAAACATTTATGTATTTGAATTGACGGAGAATTAAATTAAATTCATTTTGGTCTTTGTCTCATAAGATTTAATTGAGTTTAAAGGATTTTATTGCATTTTTTCTGAAAGTAGCCTTGAAACCCGAATTTGAGGGTTTGATTGAATAAAATGAATTTGTGAACCATTCCACCCAGTAGAAAATGATCTAACTTGGTGGAATGGAAGATTTAGGTGTAGATTTTTCTTCCATATGGTTTTTAGGAGTAGGGGAGGCAGATTGATAAAGGTTTGGTGATTCCCTAGTTAGTTTTCTTTATGTTTTTAAGCAAAAGTGATGAATAGAAGTAGGGTTTTGTTGAAGAATTGTTAGGAGAAAATTATAGATAGTGAGGAATAAATATGAAAACCTAATTCGATGTGTCTAAGGTGTTGGAATGGAGTTTTGTAGTGTTGGAATAGGATATCCTTGTTTTTCCTTGTCAATTAAGCCTAATTAGGCCTTGTGAGAAGCATAGGGACAAAGAAATTTGAGAGTTGTGTTTCAAAGAAACCCTATGAGAATTTGAGATGTATTGTGAAGGAGGAAAATGGGTATCTAAATTTGTAATTGGTTTCTGGGTGTGATGCTAGGTTTGAAAATTATGCTTGAAAAATACTATTTGTTGTGCTACTAGGTTTAAAGGCAGTTTGTGTACAATTTCACTTTGTTTGGGTGTTTGGAGACTTTGGTAAAGGGTAGATTTGAGTTAGTTTTTTTTTTTCTCACCCTTCTCTACATCATCTAAGCAGGTTTTCTACCAGCCTCCTTACTGCACTGCACTCGACAACTGCAATTGTGAGGAAATCGCTCTTTGAGGTAGCATCACTCAAGGTGCTTGACATTTTTGAAATGAAAAATGGTTATGTGAAGAATGCGAGTGCCTCTATTTAATTTATAGAAAGGGGAGTAAGCTGAAGAGTTCACTCAAAAGAAATTAATGATACAAGGACATTCCAAGTTGTCTAAAATTTAATAAACTCAGTAACAATGTGATGTTATATGAGCCACAACATCGAATAAAATCCCTCCATTTAAACAATTGGCAATAATTGTAATCTCCAATAGGCATGTCATTAAATGCCAAAGTAAGGAGTTGCAAACTATTCACACAAGTTGGAGGACACGAGGCTTATTTACAAGGATCAGTGATACATTCCCTTGTCTTAATCAATCGATATATATGATGCAATCATAACCTTCCTCAAAATAATCATAAATGCTTATTGTCTCAGTTAGGCAGACATCAACTAATCATCTGCAAAACACTCATTTGGTAAATTGGCAGTTACAATTTCCCTAACATTCAGTTTTCAAGAATTTGGCGATTGTTATGATGTAAAACTATAAATATGTTTTGGCAGAGATTGGAAGGGTTTGCATTTTTATCCTTATTGCAGTTTGATGCAAGACTGAGAATAGATTGAAAAGAAGGATCAAGTTTTGTAGTTTTATTTGTTTTTTGAAGATTTTTTTTGTCTTTGAACAGTGAGTATGAATGCAATACTTAGTGTTTATGAATGAGTATTTGAGCTTTGATAAATGATGGAATTCTACTTCTCTTTGTGGATGCTATGTTCTCAGGTGTTTCATTCATTTTTCTTTAGTTGAATGATGGAATTGCATTGTGTCGAGTCAGTCATTTTCTATTAGTAATCTAGTATTTGAGTTGTGATATTGATGGAATACATATCTTTTCAGTTCAATTAATGTTCTAATTTGATTCCAATCGCATTTGCATCATGGATATGAGCAAGTGTTAGTTTTCCTTTTTTGCTTTCTGGTCAAAAGCATACCCATTTATCTTTAAAATCAAAAGATATAAAAAATATATCTTACGAGGGAGTTGTACCTCCATTAAAATTTAGAGTAAGATCATCGATGAAATGGTGATATCTCCTACTATTGATTATCAATTAGTCTTTCTTTTGGGAATTATAGAGTTAAATTAAATCAATCTTGAAAAAGACAAATTTGTCAACCAATAAATTTTTGGAAACTCTACTAGGGAAATCAAAAGAGAAAGCTTGAATAGTTGCCTTGTTGTGAATAAAAATGATTTTATCCCAAGAGAATGTTTTTCTAGTGTTATAGCCAGACCTAGATTGGGTTAATACAGAGCAAGAAGACATTATCTTCCAACTAAATACTCTATCTTGGAGATACAGGAGGAGTGCTACCAAGTATATGGGAGTAAATTTTGTTCTTGAAGAAGAAGAAGAGCTAGCAAAATGGCCAATTAGAAGAGTGATTGAGAGGTTCCAAATAATAGAGATTGTGTGGGACCCTCATCCTTGACATAACCCAAACTGAAATCAAAATCCTCCTCCAGACCGAAACACACCACCAAGGAGTTGATTCAAGAAGGATTTTAGAAGCAAAAAGGAAATTACATTCTCTTAGATGGAGGTTGCCAACTTTGTATTTTAAAGTTTTTTCTATTTCTATAGCAGTATACCAGTGTATGAGATGGCTCTAGTATCATCATAACCATGGGGATTCATTTCGGGCTTCTAGCTTTATCTCAGTACTCAGCCTTGCATGCAGGATCTAGAAAGCATTTTCCAAAGTTTACAAGTGAAGAAACATAAAATATAGAAAACCACATTCAGGCTTTCACCATTGCATGTGGGATTTTAGGTATTGTAGAGGAGGATGTATTTGAGCATCTTTTTATAGAATCTATAGTTAGAAAATCAACAGACTAGTTTCAATGTCTAGAAAATGGGTGCATCACTAATTGGAGCATATTGAAGGATAAGTTTGTTGAAATTTTAAAACCAATTATTGACACATGCACCCTATTATCTCATCTTTTTAGGATAAAAAAAGGAGAACATGAAAATATGAGGGATTTCATTGATAGATTCACTCAAGTTCTGAAATGGATTCCTCATAATGACAAGCCCAACCAATCCAACTTATTGACTGCATTTATGGTCACCTTGCATCCAAAAATCCAATTTCACTTGAAGTAGAAAAAGGTATGTGACTTTGAAGTTGCCAAATTTGAAGCCATAAAAATAAAAAAATGATTTATGTTTGTCTAGATATTTGACCATTGCTGAGTTGAGATGTTATCAAATAGAGAATTCACTCCATAATTTTATCATGAAACATCAAATGAAATGAAATGAAGTTCTCATCCTATATAGATGCATGTTCTAATCTAGTTTTATTATGCCAAGAAGATTACTCAACTAATTCTAGTGTTGATGAAAGGATTGAAATACATGTCGAGCATTATGGAGATGGAGAAGAAGACTCTGATAGCTTTGATGAGGAGGAAGATTGCTATTCTCCCACAACATTGTGCTCCACTCGGTACCCTTTATCCCAGTAATCAATAATGCTAATCAAGCATCTGATTCTGTAACTCAAGTTACCTCCATATTCTAAGAGTTTAAAGCATTAAATTTTATGATTGATGAATCAATTAGCTAGACCATGACAAGAATTGAAGATTGTGAATAATTAAGAACACTTGGGAATAGAAGTCATGGAAATTTTTCAAATAATTTTAATTTTTTATACATGTCAGATAGTTTGGATGAGGTCTTGAAATCAAAGATAATCCTTTGTTTGAATTTCATGAGTCTAAACCTGACATCTTGGAGATTTTTGTCCCTATTTCTCATGATGCTGTGATGGTTGGTAATGATGGTGAGAGGAGTGATGAAGAGTTGGAGAAAGATGTTGGAGTAGGGGAAGAGGAAGAAACATAGCAAGAGTTTTGTGTAGATATTGCTTCTATTGTGGATGGTTTTTCTCATTCTTCAATCCAGAATTTAGGAATCCTCATGGACCAACCTTTATAGGAAGATGCTTTGTCCACCTCTAGGGATTGATGGAGGAGATCAAAAATTTAGAGGATGCGTCAATTAAAGAAGGTGAACTCGTTGAATGGGTATCTAGAATTCCCACTAAAATCATGCCAAAATATGATGTACCTATATTTGTTGGAGGCAATATCAAGATTCACTCTTCACAATCATAAATTGATTTCAACCCAAATTTGTACGAATTACATGCATTCCTCACTTTAGATAGTGTAGAAATGGTTCCTGATGCTAGTTGGTTTGGAGTGTTAGACAAAGACAAGGATGGGAACCTTCTAATGTATGGGATGAAAAAAGTATATTATGAGAAGTAGCTTTTTGGTGGCAGAAATGCACAATGGAGAGTCGTTCACCATGTTAGTCTAATCTGGTATAACTTGTTACCCTTGAGTATCCAAGTGTTGTGTGGGAATACGTCCCTTATCCATAGCAGGTCATATTTCCCCCTACTAGTTGATGGTTTCACATGAGTAATCTTAAGAATCTTCAATGGTAGGTGTCCCCTACCCTGTATGTATTTCAATTTTGGTTGTGTGGTTAGTTTAGGTGTTTATTTTCCTTTTGTTTGTCTTGCTTTTGGTTTGTTTGGATCCTTTTTTCAATGTTATTGACTTTGTCTCTCAATGGATAAGGAACTAGTTTTCTATTGAGATCTTCATCCTTTATAGTCCTTGTCCCCAGTTAGAGCCAATTGTTACCATAACTCTGGTTGTTTTCTCCCAAATTTTGATAACCTTAGTGCATGTCGAAAGAAGAAAGAAAAAGTTAAGAAAAAATCAAGTTTACTTTAGAGCTTTTGTCAAGTTTCAAAACCTTTGTCAATTCCTAACAAGGTTTTGAAAACCTAACTTATTCCTGCAAGTGAGTTACCTTTCAAGAAGACTAAGTGCTTTACTATTTTCTAAGGCTACTTCCTAAGGATCTCTTTAGAAAATCCCTAAAAGGACTTCAAACCTAGTCTTAAGTAGAGTTTATGAAGCAAATAATGGGTTTGTTTTTAAAACTGTGGTAGACTCCGACAGTATTTTAGAAAATCAACCCAAGCCCGACGTTGATTCATTATTGTTATTTTAAACTATCGTCTCATTATTCAAAGACACGTTTCAAGAAAGATGAAAGTACTAGAGGTAAAATACATTGCGACTATATATAATAAAGAAATCCATCATAGTAGAAATAAAAAATACATAATTGAAGTAGAAAACCCCAAGATTATTACATCACATGAAGTAGATTAAACACAAAGTTATATATTTATATATTCATATATTATTTGTATTACAAAAAAGAGAGTAATTTATAGTATAGTTTTTTAAACAAAAAGGGTGAAAATGAGAATGTGGATGCTCTCCACCACCTCCTAGAGCCTTTCAATCTATGCTAGTGAGAAAATATTTTCATTAAACTCCATGAAGTGGTAAAAGGTCTCCATCATGTTCCACTCCACCCCAACACAAATTAAGGAGGTCACTTGCATAACTTTCTCATTCCTCAAGGCAATGAAAATACAAACAACATCCCGCACCAAGCCAACACAAGGGGTAATAATTAAGGTTTCTCAAAGCAGTTTCAACTCGGGCTATGTAGGTTGGCCTCACTAGGCATTCTACAAACTTAGCTCCCCATTCCAATTTCGTAGAATTTTGGATGATATTATATAAGAAGCATTCCAATAATGAAGAATTATTCACATGCACATGGGCCAAGAAATTTTCTCAAATAATTTTCCTGATCATGCCTTCCTCCACATAGCTACGAATTAGGAAAAGCTCTCTAAGGTGGTTTGCTACCAACCTCCTTAATGTACTACACTTTACACATTCAATCAAGATGAAATCACTCTTGGAGGTAGCATCACTCAAGGTGCTCAAATTTTTTGAAATAAAAATCATTATGCGAATAATGAGAGTGCCGAGTTGTTTAATTTATAGAAAGGGGATTAAGCTAAAGAGTTCACTTGAAAGAAATTAATGATACAAGGACACTCCAAGTTGTCTCAAATTTAATAAACTTAGTAACGATGTGATGTTATATGAGTTGTAACATCAGATAAAATCCCTCCATTTAAACCTTCGACACGAGTGTAATCTCTAGTAGGCATGTCATTAAATACTAAACTAAAGAGTGGAAAATTACTCACACGAGGGGTGATCCCACAATACTGGTTTACAATTTTTGGCCAAATTGGACATTGAACTGATTTTTTCTAACTAAATCTTCACTTTTAGGCACCTATAGTGGCTAAACCATGAAGAATTTGAAGATGATGCAAAATAGTGATTTGTGACATTTTTTTGTAGATTCTAAATATATTTTTTCATTTTTTTTGGAATCATATTGCACTTATTTTTCTATCTCCTTCGAAAATTAGTTTTCTTTTAGTAAACACCATTTTTAAGGAGTGAGTACCGCTCACCGTATAACACAACTTTTTTTCCATGAAGGATAAAATTCTAATTTTTTGAATTTAGATTTGTAACTATGGTATCTAGTGCTTCCAATTGGTTTCATAGTGTTTTATTGAATATTTTTTCCTTAATCAAGTTTCAAAGTCAAACCAATCAAAATTTAGACATAGGCAGACTATATAACAACTTTTTTTGCATGTATCGAAATTCAATTTTATTTTTTTTGTTTGAATCAAGGACTTCAATATTTGGTGCACTCACATATTTTCATTTTTTTTTTGATAATATTCTATTTTTCCACATGTGTAGAATAAAGAGCTTGATTTTCGGTGAAAAACCTACATTCACAAGAAATAAAAAATAAATATAATAATTTAAAATTATACTTTTTGGGAAGCTTATAATAAAGAATAAATATTTACAAAATTTAAATTAATTCATTTGATCTCCCAAAAGGTAAATAAAAAGTGGTTTTTTATTAGCATTTTGATAGGTGTAAAGGAGACTTTGTTATAGGTATGGTTTAAAAATAGCGGGGTTCTATCCAAGGGGATTTGATCTAATGTAGTTTGATCAAACTCTCTTCAATTGGAATGCTTTAAATAGAAATTTTTAAGGCTTACATCATTATATTTTCTAAAATTATTTGATTTCAACAAAAATCAAAATATCCCAGAAATTGTAAACCAGCATTGTGGGATCACCTTGAGCTGGAGGACATGAGAATTATTTACAAGGATCGATGACACATTCCCTTGTCTTAATCAATTGGTGTATGTGATGTAATCATAACCTTCATCAAAATAACCATAAATGCTTATTTAGCTCAATCGGGCAAACATAAACTAATCATCCACAATTTATTTTCATTTGGTAAATTGGTAGTTACATTTTCCCCAAGATTCAGTTTTCAAGAAGTTGGCAACCGTTATGATGTAAAACTATAAATATGTTTTTGGTAGAGATTGTAAGCATTCAAATTTTTGATCCCTATTGCACTTTGATGCAAGAGTGAAAATCAATTGAAAGTAAGGATCAAGTTTTGTAGTTTTTTTTGTTTTTTTGAAGAAGTTATTTGTCTTTGAGGAGTGGATATGAATGCAACACTTAGTGTTTATGAATGAGTCTTTGAACTTTGATAAATGCTAGAATTATACTTCTCTTTATGGATGTTGTGTTCTGAGGCGTTTCATTCATTGTTATTTAGTTAAATGATGGAATTGCATTGTGTCGAGTAAGTCATTTGCTATTAGTAATCTAATTTTTGTGTTGTGAAATTGATGGAAAATACATCTTTTCAGTTTAATTAATATTCTAAGTTGATTTCAATCGCATTTGTATCATGGATATGAGCAAGTGTTAGTTTTCCTTTTTTCTTTCTAGTCAAAAGCATACCCATTTATATTTAAAATCAAAAAATCAAAAAATTATATCTTACGAGGGAGTTGTACCTCCATTAAAATTCAGAGGAAGATCACCAATGAAATGGTGATCTCTCCAACTGTTGATTGTCGATTAGTCTTTCTTCTAGACATTATAGAGTTAAATTAAATAAGTCTTTAAAAAGATAAATTTGTCAACCAACATACTTGTATTCGAACTTGAATTATTCTAGAAAGTTATGAATTTTAAAGCTTATATTCTTTAATCATTTTATATGTATTAGCGATTCTTTTCTCTAGGAAACCAATCTTTTTTAATCTCAATATATTACTAGGGCTTGCTTGTGTAAGGTGTTTGATATATGTGTGAATGCATATTATAACTTAAATACATTATTAAAAATATTATAGAAATATGTAAATGTGAATGATAAAATACACATTAAAAAATTGTAACTTAGTTTTAAATTAGTTGTTTTACTTTAGGAAAAAAGGAAAGGCAAGGATACTTTAAAAATATAATTGTATCCTATAATTTTAAAATATCAATAATTAATTTTTTTTATTAATTTTTATCTTCATATTAAAGTTTACTTTTAAAATATTTTTTTTGATTTTTTCTAGATGTTCTATTTATTATTTAATTTTATTTTTTTATATAAATTTTATGATGTATATGAATTTTTTTAGTTGTACAATCAACTCCAAATATCATTTTTAAGTTTTAAGTGATATATAAAGATAAAAATCAAGTGATTAACTTGGTAACAATATCATTTGAGTGTTTACCAATTGATGACACAAAAATCCTTGTCATAATTTCATCCTAAATAAAAATTAATTTAAAGATTTTTCTTTTGAACTTGACCATACATTACATGATATTATGAATTAACTTGGAGCAACATATCATATTATGTTTTATGAATTACTTAGAGATATAAATCAGAAATTTTTTAGGTAATAATTTTCTCAAGTTTTAATGAGCTATATTGCTAATTACATCTCTAGTTTTCTTATTAAAAATTTTCAATATAAAAATAATTAAATAAAGCTCCAATCAAATTTAATTTAAATTAAAAATATAATATTTTTCAAAGTAATAATATTCAAAGATATGCAATAAAATTTTGGAGATAGATGCTCTTTAATCCGTAATAAACATGTTATTCTAATCATAAAATATATAAAAAATAACTCCCATTTTCATTTTCTTTTATAATATATATGATTTACAAGATAATTTTTCCTTTTCTGAATTCTCTTGAATTGGAAATACAATGTATATTAAGCTAGCTCAATCTCATTTTCCATTGAATTATATTAGGTTACACTTCCATTACTTTTGGATATTTTCATTTCCTTTTATGATGTTCATGATTTACAAGGTACTTTTGACGAAATCCAATATAAATTAGCCTAAATTGATCTTATTTCCTATTGAAGTTAATGCTTATTATCTTCAATTTACTTACTTTCTCTTATTTATCCACAAATATGAATAATTCACTAGTAAGATAATTTATTGGCAATGGATAAGTCATCATATGAAAATTGAGACAAGGGTTTTGTGTTGAAACATAGTAAATTTTATTTTTACTAAATATGGAATTTAATCTTACACTTTACTAATCTTTTGTAATAATATGCATCAAGGGTGGTGGGAACATGAAAATTAATGGGATGGGTGAAAATAGGTTGAAGAATGAGAGGTAAATGTATGGTCAAAATAACAATGGAGAAAACTACTGCTAAGAATGGTATTTCTTTTGAACAATTGTTAGCAAAAATTATGGCATTGCACCAACAAAGAGAAGCAGAGAAGCATATCATGAGTTATGACAATTTTTGCGAAAAAAGTGATCTACCATCTACTAAAGTAAAAATACCAAATTATGTAAGAATGACTTGTAGAGAACACAATTGGACACAATAAAAAATTATTGCCTTTTGGTCTATGAGGAAGGATCTAGGTGAACCAAAAACTCGTGCAGTGTTTCAAGAGATCGAAGAAGATTATGAGTTTAACAATTTATGGGATAAAGAGAATTCCTCTGAAGTTGAAGAAACTGATGATGATAGGGAAGAATATAGTGTACAATATGCAAGAAAAGTCAAATCTAGTTTAAGTGAGACCATATGTAACGCCCTATCGCGCAAACCCCAAAGGAACAACTAAAAGAAAAATGCAACAATTTTTTTTTAAAACATAAGGAATGTACTTTAAGTTTTCCAACATAACCAATGTTTCAAGTTGCACATCAAAGTCCCTTGGGGTACACGAGGTGACATTACCTAAACTATCGCATAACAAAGTTAACATATGCACATTAAATTACCAATTACGTAATCCATTCATTCACACATCATCATTTAAAACATTCATTAACGATAACCAAAATGATAAGAATAATCCATATAAAACCATACATGCAAATACAATAAATTAATCATGGAGATATTAAGTACATATTTCCACAGATACAACATAACATTAACAATGTTTACAAATGGTAGTTCAAGAATGATTTACATGGTATGATAATACATTACATCAGTTTGATAGAACATCTCAATGAACACATATACAAAATTACATCATAAATCTTCCCAACGCACGTGGGAGTGTTACATCAATACATAAAATACATCTGGAATACAAATATACATCTAGTAACATATGAACTCTGGATCAAACTATATCTGCAAAACTCTGCACTGAATGGTACAATTGCATCATAAGGGGACCCAACAGGGTGCGTAGCACATTCCACCTGACCACTCCCGTGCTAGGAGTAAATAAGGAAGGATCCCTGACCAAGCACATCCAAACAGTAACAAAAGACTAAACTCTAGACACAAAAAGCAAGAGACCACAAAAGGAAATATAATATCGAAAGATCATTCACAAAACATAACAACAAATCACCAAAACATAACAATAGACCACTTCCAGAGGATTTCCATAAACAACTCAAAGGGAAAGCTAGAGGAGAGTGTCATCGCATGACCTTACATGGATTATTCAAACAACCTATCACAAGGTGCTGCCTCCATCTATGGTTATCCTGACTGCCTATCTCAAGGCGTTGCTCCATAGGGTGACTCATGCGGAACCGTTAACCTCTCATGGAGACGAGGCAATGATCATGCCAACCATGACCTTCTTGGCCCACCTTTAGTCTACAAAGCCCTAATAGATGGACGAGACATCCATAATTATCTTATTAATGTTTTACTACCCACCCCCTAATTAATTAATTAGGTTATCACTTATTACTCTAACTCTAACGTGGGTTATCCTGACAGCCCCTTTGTGCTTTGACGCCCACGTAGAGCCACTCTCCCTAGAAACCCAAAACATAAAATCCAATACCAAGGGATTGTACCAACAAGAACACTAAACCACAAATGGAACATCCGTGAGGAAAAACCATCTCGCCAAAATCATATGAAACAATATCCATAAAAACCAACCCATGTGTAGACTCAAGTCACAACTATATCCAAAACATAGGGAAAAATATCAAATTAAAAGATCAAAATAAAACATCAATTTCCCCACCTCTGGAAGTCCCTAACAAGAAACTTAAGCTCCTACAGAAGGATAAACTAACTCAAGGGCTTTCCCACATGACATAATTCCAATCAAGCAAAAACCTCAATTGGCTCAACAATAATTCGACAAATACAATAGGCCAAAGAAAATAAATAATTGCTTTACACAAAATCATTCAACTTAATTTGATTAACAATGCTTATTCTAATTTACTCGATTACACTATAACATTGCAAATTTATTTAATTATTTAATTATTCCACAATCACAACATATATAACCATCTTAATATATATATATATATATACATATATATATATATATATATATATATATACATATATATACACTTTTATGCATATATACATATATACATATCTACATATATTTAATAAAACATATATTAAAAACATCATGCATTTAAATCATATCATAAAAATTACCCATATACTTCTTTGTAATTTACAACAGTAAGTATATATATATATATATATATATATATATATATATATATATATAAAATCTATATATAGCATAAAAATCAAATTAAAAACAACTTTTAAGAAACAAACCCCACGTAGTAGGTACTGCGTACCTCCCATTGGGGAGGCCACAACCCACATGGCTACGCCCAACAGCCATCGGCTGCTTTGTGTAGCCTGTGGCCTGTGCACAGTACCATGGGGTTGGGGGTGGTACGGCGACAACCGACCACTTCCCCCCCATTAAATATATATTTTATTTTTATTTTTTATTTTATTTCTCTCACCAAAAAAAGAACACGAAACTCGTAATGTATAAAAATGTATTTTTTAAAAGAACAAAAGATAACATATGCACAGGTATATATATATATATTCATATATATATATTTTCCCATAAATATAAAATAAATAATATGATAACAGTCCAGTTCTTTCTCAGGCACAAAATAAATCTGAGCACACAATTTTAATTCCATAACCAATTGTTTTTTATTTCAAAACAAGAATTTAACAACTAGATTTGTTGAAGAGAATTCATAAGATTTCTCAATAGTTTTCTACAAAAGATTTAAAAGTTGACACAAACAAATTTCAACAACAAAACCCTCTTTCAAACATAGATATCAATTTAGAGTATGACAAACATGATTTTCATTTCCCTTATAGAAAAAATGAATTACTAACCAAAAGAATAAATATATATCAAAAAGAACCTGGAGTCCTTTGTTTGATGTCGAATCCAAACACGACAACCCTTCTTACTTTTTCGAAAAAAGACTTCCTTTACAGTCCTTTCTCCAATTCCTTCCTTTAGCTAACTTCTAGATCAATAATCTACTTTTTTTTCTTCTCAAGAACAATTTTTTACAGAGAAGCACAAAAAACATCTCCTTTTTCTTTCAATTGTTCTTTTTTTTTTTCTTTCTCACCAAAATGTAAATAAAATAAAAATAAATCAAGCTCTTTCTTTTTCACCAAAAATCTAAAACATGCATTGGTTCTTTTTATTGTTTTAAAAGCTCACCTTTATCTCACAAATTTAATTAAAAATTCATTATTTTCACATTTATCCTCACATGATATTATCCTTAGATTTTATAATATTAATATTTTGAAAAAGACAATTTACAATTATCACAAACATTATTTATTTAAATTAATTACTTTATACTTTTTAATTAATTAAATATCTTTTAATTTACAATATTTTAAATCTAATCATTTAACTAAATTACAATTACATATAATTAATCATATCAACAAAATAACATTAATTAATCCCATATAAAATAAGGATAAATTAAATAACAACTATCCACAATAAAATAAATAATCAACAACAAACAATATAGAGACAAGGACAAGGTCAAGACCACGACACTGCAAGACTCACAATGAGGTGACAGACTTGGGATGGGGATACTTCCTTATCAACTCCCTTTTCAACATCATACCCGTTGGGTTTATGGAACACACTCAGTCTTGACAAGCAAGTGGAGTCAATGTCTTGTACCTGCACCCTGCATAGAAACAAACGTCAAGTAGCATGTAAATCTCCATTGCAGACACACCGTGAAAGGTAATCACGGGGTAGCAGGGCGCTCGCAAGTGAGTGATGCTACTCTGTCCTTTCACCAAGACTCACTAACAAAGACATCATAAACCATAGCAACACAGAATCACAACATCATCACATATATTATTAAAGAAAACCATAGCATAACCAAATAATATAATCACCACATAATGTATCATCAAACATCATAAGTAATGTCAAGTGCAGCAAACCAACCAAATGATGAATCCACACACAACCAAGTCGGTGAACTAATCACCATCACAAACCAAGTACCAAACCAACACATAAGAGTATCAAAGAGTATCAATGAGTATCAACAACATGAGGGGTATTACACCATAAAATAAACATATAGACTTTCAGAGAAGTCATATCCAAAAAATGGGTTATTAAGGTGGTGGTTTGGGGTCCAAAGGACAAGGCATTTGGGAACCAATAGAGGCAGGCCATAGAAAAGCTAGTGATTTGAAAGGAATTGGAGCTGATAAAAAATACCAAGGGAATACAATGACAGGTAAAACAATTCATTTTGTTACAACTTCAATTCCTAATCCTCATGGTCAAATATAATCACAACTAGAACATGCCCATGGTGGAGAATCTAGTGCAACTTTCACTACCTCTAGTGGCGATGGTATGAGTAGTAGTACTAGTAGTGGTCAACATGTGCTACAACAAAAAATTAAACAAAAGAAGCCAACAATACACGATACTACACAAACACCCAATGATCTATTAGAGTTATCATGCATTAGCTAATAATTAATTAATCTTTGATTGATTATTAGTCTAATTTATTCTCATGCACTTAAGCTAAACTTAGGAGTTATTTTATGCTTTTATTATTTGAGCTAATATTATATCATTCTATCTCATCTCATGTGATGTTGACACTTGTCATGATCTAATCCCTTTCTCATTTAGGGTTTTTCTCTTATAAGCACTAAACCCTCATTGTAATTATAACTAGAGCTTTCATATCTTCTTGAGAGTCTCTTGCTTCTGTAGCTTTTTCTTGTTGAGGAATATTTCATATATTGTTTGCAAATCTCTTGCATAGAAGGTGTATTTGTTTGTTGTTTGATCTTGTGGCTTGTGGTTTTGAGCTTGTTTCACAATTCTAACATGGTATCAGAGTGTGGATTCATTGTGTAATGCCCCACCACGTGAACCCCAAAGGAACAAATAAAAGTGCAACAATTTTTTTTAAAGAACATAAGAAATGTACTTAAGTATTCCAACATAACAATGTTCTAAGTTGCACAACAAAATCCCTTGGGGTACACGAGGTGACATCACTAAACTAACCCATAACAAAGATAATAGATTAAACATTAAATAACCAATAACATAAATCCATTCATACTCATATCACCATTTAAACCATCCATTAATGATAACCATATTAATAAGAGTAAACCATATTAAACCATATATGCAAAAAACAAATGAATTAATCATGAAGATATTAAATATATATATTTCCACAGATACACATAACATAATCAGTAATTACAAATGATAGTTCACGAATGATTACATGGTATGAATAAACATTACATCAATATGATAGTACAACATAATAAACATATAAACAAATTACATCAAGGTCTTCCCAACATACGTGGGAGAGGTACATCAATAAATGAAATACATCAGTAGTAAAAATGCACATCTGGAGCATATGAATCATGGATCAACAATATCTGTCAAAACCCTGCAATGAAAGATACAACTGTAACCAAAGGGAACCCAACGGGGTGCATAACACGTTCCACTCAACCACCCCCATGCTGGGAGTAGACAAGGAAGGATCCCCGACCAAGCACATCAATAGTAACACAAGACTAACTCCATACACGATAACATAACATCAAAAGACCACATAGAAACTAAACAACGATAAATCACCAAAGGTCATAACAATAAACCACTTTCAAAACATAACATTAAATCACTTTCCAAATAATACAACAATAAGTCACGAAACACATCATCAATAAATCTCAAGTCATAATATCAAAAGACTACTTCTAGAGGACTCCATTAAAACAACACAAATGGAATGCTAGAGGAGAGTGTCATTGCATGGCTTCATATGGATTATCCGGACAACCTATCACAAGGTGCGGCCTCCATCTATACATGGATTATCCAGACAACCTAGTTCAAGGTGCCACCTCCATCTATGGTTCTCCTGATAGCCTATCTCAAGGCGTCACTCCATAGGGTTACTCATGTAGAATCGTTAACCTCTCGTGAAGACAAGGCAACAATCTTGCCAACCATGACCTTCTCGGTCCCCTTTAGTCTGTGATAGCATTAACAGGCGGACGAGGCATCATAATTATCTTATTAATGTTTAACCACCCACCCATAATTAATTACTTAGGTTATCACTGATTACTCTAACTCTACGTGGGTTACCCTGACAGCCCCTTTGTGCGCTGGCCCCCACTTAGAGCCACCCTCTCTAGACACTCAAACACAAATATCCAACACAAAGGATTGTACAGACAAGAATTATTGAACTAACAATTGGAACATCTACAAGGAATAACCATCTCACCAAAAACATATGAACAACATCCACAAAACGGTACAATCCCAATGCAAACTAAAATCACAACCACAGTCAAAGCATAGGCCAAGTATCAAATTATAAAATCAAATATAACATCAGTATCCCCACCTCTAGAAGTTCCTAATCAACAACTTAAGTTCCTATATCAGGATAAACTAACTCTAGGGTTTTCCCGCAAGACATAAACCCGAATAAAAGAAAATCAAAATTAATTAAATGAATAATCTCGAGAGTAACCAATACATAAACAACGCCATAAAACAATTTACAATGAACAAAAAATTCGATCAAATAAATAAATCAATTACTCAAGAAAACTCCATTTTATTAAAAACACAAAATTTATCTCTAACTTTCTCGATTACATTCTAACATTGCAGCATGTAAAATTATCAATAACCTCATATTCGCAACATATAAAACCACCTCTATATATATATACACATGCACACACATATATATACTTTTCATGCGTATATACATATATACATAAATACATGTATATAAAATACATTTATATATTAAAATCATCTATTCAAATTCTATAATAAAAAATTATATATACATATATATATATAATAAAAAAAATCAAAATACAAAATACGTATAAAGTCAAACGCAGGAATTCATAAATAAAATAAAATAAAATAAAGTTTAAACAGCCGCAACCGCAACCTCCTCATAGGCGGAGGTACTACGTACCTCCCCCTGTGGGGAGGCCGCAGTCCCCACGGACTGCGCCCAGCAACCTCGGCTGCTATGCGCAGCCGTGGTGGCTGCGCACTGCCACCATAAGGCCGTGGAGGGTACGACTTCGGCCGACCACCCACCCCCATTCAATTTTTTTTATATATTTTTAATTTTTTTATATATATATATATATGCCAAAAATACACGAACGTAATACCCCTCATACTATCTAGACTTATTGTTTTACGTGCTTTGCTTGGATACTATGATGATACTGTATTGTTGATGTGGTTAGTCAGATACTACGATGATACTGCTATTGTTTGATATGGTTAGTTTAGATGCTAGACGATGTTATTTCATTTTAGACATGATTACTTTATATGACATTATGGTTGATTATCTGTTAATTTTAGGAATTGTGATATGATGCAATGATTTAAATTAATATGTTAGGAGGTGATTGTTAGTTAGAAATGTAATTCTTTGATTATGCTATAATTGTTAGAATAGGTGTGACGGAGGACAATATAGCATCACTCGTTCGCGAGTGCCCTGTTATGTTGCAATTCCTTCTCACAATGCAGTAACTTGATTTAATGCTTTGATATATATGTTTATATGCACATGTACACAACTTCGTTTGTATGCAGGATTGCAGGTATAAGTCTCGATTCCACCTGCTTCGGCAGGACAGGGCGAGCACCAAATAACCCAACGGATAAATGTTGATACAGAGGTGACGATGAAGTCCTCCCGTTCCATGATGTCAGGTCGTCTCATTGTTGGTATAGTTGTTGATTTTGTGTAATTGTCGTCTTTGTCTGTTGTGTTTGTGTTTTGTCTTATTTTACTATGAGGGCATTTACAGTTATGTCTAGTCTTTATGTTTGAAATAAATTATTTATTTTAATGTTGGAGTAAATAATATTTAATTATTTAAATATTTTAATTATTTTGAAAATCATATATTGCAATTAAATAATAATTAAATAATAAATCTGCTTAAATTATTTTAATTAATTAAATTTGGTGGTGGATAATTATGTGAATAATTTATTTAAATTAAATATATAATGTGTGGTGCAAGAAAAGTTACAAAACAGGAATTAAAGTAATTAAAACAAATAAAAGAATTAAAAGACAGTGTGAGCCAATAGGGTTTGAGTGTTGAAAAGAAAGCTTGTTTTAAAGATTGATTTTTCCTTTTATCTGGATTTTTTTTGAGGAGAGCTTTGGAGAGATGAAGAATATATTTTATTTAACTATGATTTCTTGAGGGTTCTCACACACACCCAGAGGAACAGAAGTTGAAGTGCTCAAGTGAAGGTGGATTTCGTTCTGGACTAGGATTGGAATCGGATTCGAAAGCATCAGAGTCAAGCAGGCATCTTCGAACTTGCATTGGACTCCAGGTTCCTCTCGTTGTTCTCTTCTCATACACCTTTTTGTTTGTTCTGAAAAGAAAAATAGATCTTGTTAAAAAAAATAATTTTTGTGAACATAGAGAACTTCTGTTGAAAACTGAAACTAGAACAAGTTAATAGATTAGAAAACAAGGGAAATCATAGAAATTAAACTATTTAATTTTTGTCAAATCAAGAACCCAGATCTTTTGAAACATATCATTGATCAAAATAGGATTTTAAGAAATCAATATCTTTGTTAGAAATATTGCTTTTGAAAGTTTTGGGTACATCTGTATATGGTTGAATCGATTTACTATTCTGTAATTTTCTTCTATTATTTTATTCACTTTTACCCTCTGTTATTTTAATATAAATATCTGTTATGTATATTTTTTTTCTCTGTTATATATATATATATATATATCTGTTATTTTAATATATATATATCTCTGATATTTTAATATATATATATATCTGTTATATATATATATCTATCTCTGTTATTTTATTATATATATATTAATATGTTAAAGTATCTGGTAATTTTGTTCTGTGCGTCGGCCGAGGCCGTATTGTTATCAGAAATTCGCACAAAGAAAAATAATGAAATAAAATACTTAAAAGCTTGGTTTTTTTTTAGTTGTCTTTATAAAAATAAAAAAAAAATTATAGAAATTTAAAATGAGGGAAGGGAAGGGGCGTACCCCGTCCCCATCCCTTTTTCTCCCTACAACGACTAGCCAAAAGGACGCCACAGCCTAAGGATGCGGCGCAGTCAGGCTGGTCAGTCAGCCTTTGGGCTGCTGTCTGCAGTCTTCAGTTCGCCCCGCGTACGATCGCCTGGGTGAACCCAGTGGTTGGTTTATTTAATTTTTTTTTATTCATATTTTATTTTATAATATATATAAATATATAAATAAATATATGTATATATATATGTATATATATATATATATTTATATTTATTTATTTAATTGAATATATATGAATTTGTTTATTTTTATATGAGGAATATTTAATTGTGGAATTTAATAAATTATAATTATTTGATTTAATTTATTAAATATAATAATTATAATTTTGTTTATTAAATCATATATGATTATAAATTATTTAAAAGATATATATATATATACATATATAATTTTGGGTATATATATATATTTGAAATATTAAATAATGTTTTATATGGGCATTTGCATTTTTAAATAGGACATTGTTTTAATGGTTTTGGTGAACGAATGTTTTAACAAAAATTAGCTTTTAGTTATAATTGTGAATTCTTTTGAGATAAACACATTTAGCTATTTAATTGGGGTTTAAATCAAACTTAATGGTGTAACCTTGCAAAATGACATGTGAGTTTTATCTTTGATGTGTACTTGTCGTTTAATGATGTCTTTGTGGGAACCCGTTGCTGATGTGTGTAACCTTATTCCAGAGGCTTGTTATTTTATAATGTCATCTTCGCCTTGGTAGGCCTTGAGATTTTCTTTGGTTTTATGAAGGAAGGGTTGAATAGTTAGTTGAGACTTTTGATTTTGAGCAATTGCGAGATGGTTAATACCTCGTGTATCTGAGTTTTGGGTTTTATGATTTGTATGTGTTGTTTCAACCCTTGCCTAGTTGAGATTTGTTAGGGGTCATAGGTGGGAGAGTGGCTCTTCGTGGGCGCCGGCGCCTCGGATGAGGAAGGGCCAGGATAACCCTCGAAGAGTAGTAAACAAGTGATAACCTAAACAATAGATTTAGGGGGATGGGTAGTTTAAAAATACAAGATAATAAAACTTTGGATTCCTCGGCTATGCATTAGGGCTACCTTAGACTAGTGATAGACTGAGAAGGCCGTGGTCGGCAAAGTCAAAGTCTCGTCCTCATGAGAGACTATTGGCTCCGCATCAGCTACCCTATGGTGCCGGCGCCTCAGTTAGGAGGAAGGGCCAGGAAATCCATAGATGGGTGCCGGCGCCTCAGTTGGAGGAAGGGCCAGGAAATCCCATGAGAGCTATGCGATGACACTCTCCACTTGACACCCTTGTGCTTTGTTATTGTTGCCTCTGGATGTTATCTCTTTATGATGTTTCTTTGAATTCTTGTGATTTGATTCATGATTGTTAAGTGTTAGTACTTCATGTCATCGTAATGAGTTCTTGGCTTTATTTGTTATGTGATTTGAGTACGTTGATGGTTTTGCATTGCATACTTGGGTGGTACTTGTTTTGTATCATGTTGTTGTTGAGTCGGTTGACATTCATGGTCGGATTCACTTCCTCGTCACCTCTGAGCACGGGGGGTGAGTTACTTCGTAATTCACATGGTTGGGTGGAACGTGCTCCGCACCCGTTGGGTTCCCCATCAGCGTCTTGTCATCTCAGCTTTCCGCAGTGCAGATGTTCCAGTGATCAGTTGTATTTCATGTTCATTATTTTGTATCAATCCCCATGTTGGGAAATTCAATGTAATTCATGTATCAAAGAAAATTGTAATGTAATATTATTTCAATGATGTAATAGTTAGGATTGAATTGGATCATGTTAAAAGATTTATCATGGATGTAATTATGCGATGTTGTCATACTCGCATCATGGCTATCAGTTGTATCTTTGTATATGGTTTTTATAATTTAAATGGTTACGTTGTTTTTATTATCTTTATGTTGTGTTGTGGTTGCAATGTAACCTCGCGTGCCCCAGAGAACCAAGTGTATTAATATTATGTGTTATGCTATGTGTTTATGATTTAATGTTGTTACATGTTATTTCTATTATAAAAAAAAAATTATTCGCATTATGTGTGTTCTGGGTTTGCAGACCAATTACAAACACCCAGTACAATAACTATTATTTTTTAATATATATATCTTGTTCAATGCACAAAAAATGAAGGTCAAGCCTACACATGTTTTTTTTTAATATATATAATTTATACCTCGAACAAAACAATGCCCAGTATATTTTATTTAAGTATATTTTATATTAAATCCCAATTCATATGAAAATACAAAAGAAACCATGAAAATAACATGCAATTTATTAAATATATTCTATTCAACACCCTCAAATAAGAAATCTGAAATATAGATGCATATATAAATTTTATTCTTTTCACATAAAATGAAATCACACAGGTACATAATATTTATAAAAATACATTTAAATAACACAACAAAATTATAACATATATATGTATATCTAATTCTGTTTACACACACACACACACACACACATATATATATATAGAAGTATATACATATATATATATATATATATATATATGTATATATATATATTTAACAAGAGATTCAGAACAATAATATAAAAAAATAGATTTTTCAAGAAACCCAATATAAATCTGGGCATGTAAATTCAACCCACAATAAAATGATTTTTATTTCAAAACAATAAATTTCACAACTAAATTATATTGAAGAAACTTCAAAAGGTTTTGCTATAGTTTTCCCACAGAAGGTTCAAGGGTTTAATACAACTTTTCAATCACAGAACTACTTTCAAAAATAGAGGAATGGATTTTCAAAACATAGCAAACCAGATTTTGTTTATAGAACAATAAAATAATAATAAATTAAAAGGAAAAAACCTGGAGTCCTTCGTTCGATGTAGAATCCTCTCTGCAGCTTCTTCTCAATTTCCTACCTTCAGTTCCCTTCTGAACCAATCCTTTCTTCAAAACAATTCTTTTACCCAGAAGCACAAAAAAAACTATTTTTCTTTTCTTTTACAGACAAAAACTAGAAAAAAACCCTTGTGTGTGTAAAAACTCTCTCACAATAAAAATCAATAATAATAAATAAAGCTCTTCATCTTTTTCCTCAAAAATCTTCAAGATTCATTGGTTCTTTTCTTGCTTTTAAAAGCACACACTTATCTCAAAATTTTAAATAACAAATTAATTATTTTCTCAAGATATTCTCTACAGATTTTCTAATTTACTATAAGGAAAAAGATAGTATATAATTATCACCATCAATATTTATTTAAATTAATTACTTACACTTTTAATTAACTAAATAACTTTTAAATTTACAATATATTTAAAATTCAACATTTTACTTACAATTAATCAAAGCAATGAAACAACATTAATTAATCTTATAAAATAAAGATTAATTAAATAACCACTAACCATAAATAAAATAATTAATCAACAATCAAACTACACAAGGACAAGGACAAAACCTAAATCATGACCCAACAAAACTCACAACGAAATGACAGACTTGGGATGGGGACACTTCCTTATCAACTCCCCTTTTCAACATTGTACCCATTGGGTTAATTTAATGCTCGCCCTGTCCTATCAAAACAGGTGGAATTGAGACTTTATTCCTGCAATTCCTACATATGAATAAACATCAAGTAACATATATATATATATATATATATATATATATATATATATATATAAAATCATATACATCACATCGTGAGAAGGAGTTGCAGTGTAGCAAGGCACTCGCAAACGAGTGGTACTACACTGTCCCCTCACCAAAGCTACAATAACAGCTGCAACATCAAGTATAAAGTAACATTGCTAAACTAAAATGATCACATCGTATCATCATAAAATAATTACTAACCTATTACATTACAATATACTACTGCATCAAATGAAACATTACCAAATCAAGTGTAACCATCATGTCATATCATAATACCCATGTCATAAAATAAAGTAGCATAGTCATTAAGCAGTCTAAACTATCTAATCCACCAATCCAACCAACAAACAGTAACTACCAAAGTCTCAAAGTATCAAGCAAAACCACAGAAGTATCAAGTCCAAACAACATGAGGGGTATTATACATTGAACCCCTTCTTGATTTACAAGGTTTATTTTCTTCAACAAGGGTTGTAGGCTTCATATCTGAATCCCCTTTGCTTTTTTGTAATTTTTGGAGGTGGGTGAATTTTTTGGTGCATTTTAGCATGAAACAAACCTCGCTATTGGATTTGGAGCTATCCAGAAAGTCAAAATTGCCTTTTGTTTCACCTCATTTGGGTTCCTGATGCTAGATCTGTGAGGGTTTGAAGCAGTTGATTTTTTTTGGATCCGGAGGGTAGCTGTGATTTCAGAGCATTTTGGTGTGAAACGGACCTTGCCGTTGGATTTAGGAGGTCGTTTGCATGAATTTTGATTGCAAATTTTCCCTATTTCAATGTCAGAACAATTTGAGGGATTTTTTTTTTGCACAGGGCTTGTACAACCTCCGTATGGCCTTGTGCATGAATTTCAAAAAAAAATTATTAAAAAAAGGGCAAGATTTGTTTTGGTCAGTGATTTTTTAAATTTCTAAATTTTAGAAATTTCAAAAAGTTAATTCAAAAGGAAAAAAAAATGTTAAAAAGGGCAAAATTTTCTTAGGACAGGTTTTATTAGTGGTACCATGGTAGGCTTGTAGGTCCATGTGGCCTAATTGGTGGCGTGGATTTTTCCACCACTGACAACCTTTAAAACTCCCAATGACTTCAAAATTTGGGCCACACATTTTTGCCAGCACCCTCATTCCTTTTCGGGCAGCGTCCAAACTTCCCAGTGATGAAGATTTTTTCCATCAAACCAACCCTATAGAATATTATTTTTGTCAGAGAATATTCCGTTGATTGATTTTTTGTAGGGGGTCATCTTTTTTTTTTGGCAGGAGGATCTCATAGTATATTCTGTCAATGCCTAGGAATATTCTGGAAAATTTTTTCTTCCCTGGGGGTTGAATTTTTTTCCATCACAAGGGAATATTCTCAGAATATTCTACTGATGTCAGCATGATGTCATGCTAATGTTAGCGGTACAGACTGCTACTTGGCCCCTTTTGACCCCTCTTTGGTCTCTAAGGAGCTATTTTTTAATTTTGGCCATAAATTTTGCTTATGCTATCAAATTTTTATGAATGAGATGTAGTTAGAAAGCTAGTTCTGCCAAATTTCTAGTGGCGTGGGTCTCATTGCTTCATTTTGTTGTTGGTGCATTCTACAATCTATTGAAGTCAAAGGAGCTATTTTTCAGTCCCAAGCTTGTAAATTTTGACTAGTTTCTCTGTTTTTCATAATTCCAACGAGGTTGAAACCATCTTTCAGAGCTCTTTAGTTCCATCCATGCACTTTTTCTAGATTTCTCTTCAGGTACAGTTTATTTAGATTTTTATGTTTTCACACTCTGGTGGATTACTTGGATGTTTAAGCTCTTGAAAACTTTTTCTTTAAGTGGAATGAATCATTTTTTGCTGTTCTATATGTATTTCTAGTATTCTGTCCTATTTGGGCATTATAAACATCTTTTTCATGCACATTCTCATTTATACATGCACTGAGATAAAGTGCCATTGTATTACACATGATTCATGGGAATTTTCACATCACTTTATGCCTTATTGTACTCACACTATGCTATAAAGTGCCATGGGGGGGTTTGATATTTTTCCATTTTTTGCAATCATACCTTTGTCAAGTAAGTGTCCCTTCCATGACAACAACCTCATGCATGTGTTGGTACTTTCATGTTTGCACGTTCAGATGTTCCTGATTCTTCTTCATGCAACTCTTTTTGGCATTTAGTTTTAGTTTACTTGTCACACCTCTCCCTTGTTTGCATTATGGGGGGGTTTCTATTATTGGTGCTAATTCTTATTTGGTTTTTCATTTGAGTGATCTACGTATCTAGTTCTTGTTCCTATGTACTAGTTAGATGCAACGTGTACCCCTGCATTTCGGTGAGATGGATCATTTACCATATGGACACTCTTGCATTCCTATTTTTGAAAGTTTTTCATCAACACTCTATTAGTCATCTTTCGATGACAGTCTACAACTTCATGCTTTTGGATGTTCTACATGTTCCTATTTTTTCAAGAAATTATCTTTTTTGGAGGCTTCTTCAGCCTTCACTTGGCTTTCATCTCTTTTTGGAGTGGAGTTTTTCCCATGAGGTTTTCTATATTTCTCTGCATTATAGAGATCTTATGTTTGTACATGGGTACCTTACATGACCTTGTTTGTCGGGACCCATCATGCATTCTATTTTTAGGGTTTTTAGCTACTCCCTAAGTTCATCTTAAAGGGGGGTGTTAGAGTTATCATGCATTAGCTAATAATTAATTAATATTTAATTGATTATTAGTCTAATTTATTCTCATGCACTTAAGCTAAACTTAGGAGTTCTTTTATGCTTTTATTAGTTGAGCTAATATTAGATCATTCTATCTCATCTCCTGTGATCTTGACACTTGTCATGATCTGATCCCTTTCTCATTTAGAGTTTTTCTCTTATAATCACTCAACCATCATTGTAATTATAACTTGAGCTTCCATATCTTCTTGAGAGTCTCTTGCTTATGTAGCTTTTTCTTGTTGAAGAATATTGCATATATTGTTTGTAGATCTCTTGCATAGAAGGTGTATTTGTTTATTGTTTGATCTTGTGGCGTGTTGTTTTGTGCTTGTTTCACAATTCTAACATGATCAAAGTATTTTGAAGAAGCAAAAGATTATGACAAGTCCAATTCCAACTACCAATACCACTACCTTAATTTCCACCCCAAAGGAGTTATTTTTAGGAACTCCTCTAGTTAGTGTGACTGCAACAACAATGGCTAATCCTCAACCTCATGCTTGGTATTAGATAATTGGAGATGTTCCCATCACTACAAGTAATCCTTCACCATTCAAGAATCCCATTATGTTTGTGGCCCTAGGTTTTGATTACAATGACGAGTTTAAAAAGAAATTAGAAATGTATAAAAAAGAAAGGAAGAAATTGATATAGAGTACATCTACTGTAAATTTAGAGCCTACAATAACCAATGTATTACCCATATTTGAACCAAATACAAAAATAATGGAGTACATGTTTTTTGTTCCCACAGTTCAAAATAAACCAAAGAATTAGATGAATTTCTTTGAGTTTCAGGTGAGAAGTTTCCAATTATATTTTTCTGGATACAATTTTTTGATAAAATTAATGTATCAAAAAAATAATGAGTAGGTGTACACATACTTTCTAAAGAAAGAGAGAGAAAAAAAGGTTACAGATTCAAATAGAAAATTTATAGGAAAAACTAGCAAATGAGAAAGCAAAGAGTAAAGAAGTAGAAAATAAGAGCAATGAATTAGAAAAAAGAATTAAAAAATGCCTCTACATCTATGTAAATAAAGAGGATAAGCAAACAAAGGTGGAATTGAATTAATTGAAGCAAAGGTTAGATGAGAACAAAAAGAATTATGATGATGAAAAATCCACTTTAGAAAAATTAAAAGAAAACTTGGCGAAAGAAAAACATTAGCAATAAAAATTGGAGCAAGAGAGAAAAAATAGTGAAAGATTGGCAGCAGAGTTGAGGGAAGAAAAAAATAAAATAAATTCTTGTAAAAATATGTTAATTGCATTTTGTAAAGAAATAATGAGGCATATGAAACAAAAGGTTTGGGATGAAATAATGTAGAGGATTGATCATTTGTGTGAATTGTTTTAATTGATTGATGATTTGATAGTACATAATAGGAAGCTCAAAAAATATGTAAGGGACAACAAAATATGATTTCAATAGAGAAAATTGTGTTGGAGTACAAGACCACTAAGAGGGGAGGGGATGAATCAATGGTCTAATCACAAATCAAATTTTCAATACTAAACTCACTTGTCTTATGTAATACAACCCATTGAAACACTTCAAACATTATAGACACTGAATGTGGAGGAAATCATAATAACATGCAAATCAAAATAAAATACTTGAAAAAAGATATCCAATCAAGAACAATATAGGAAACCACCAAGAGGAGATAGAACACTAGGTTTATGAGTGGAAAACCCTAAGAGGGTGAAAAACCACTTTGAACATAAGCCTCATTAGAACTCATTGGTCAAAACCTTACTGGTTACAAGTTGTGTGCCTCACTGGCTAACAACAAGCCTCTCTAGATACAATATGCCTCACTGGAAATCAACAAGCCTCACTAGAAATCAACAAGCCTCACTGGATACAATATGCCTCACTGTAAATCTACAAGCCTCACTGGCTAATTCCTATGCCTCACTGGTAAAAATCCATGTCTCATTGAAAATCTTCAAAAAGGAAGATAAAAGATTACAGAGGGTTACCCTGTTTCACTTCAAATCATTGCTCAAACAAAGTTTCATAAAGGTTTTCTTTCCCTTACCACATCTTTTCAACACCATTTTGATAAAGCATTCAGCTCTATAATCACCATCATGTTGTCAAGCTTTGATATAACCTCACACTTACCTTTCACTAATTTGAATTCATACAAACTTCAATGGAAATCTTCATATACTGATAAAAAGGTATCACCTTGAAATCATACTCTCTTCACCAACAATCTTCATATTTTGATCATAAAGGAATCATCTTCAATAAATGTGACAACACTTTTTTAATCAAATTGAGATACAAATCAACCTTTTCATTTTCCCTTTTCAATAAGCTTCTTAAAAAGAATAAGTAGGTACAACAAGACTGACTTCCTGTATTGACAATGTTAGACAATCAAACACTAGAAATTTGTCTCATGAACACTATCCATAGCACTGTTATACACCATCTAATCAAACCTCAACTACCTATAATCTTGATTCAGAACACACTAATATATACAAACATCATAAGTATAGTATAGAGTAGCATGTTGTTGTGACAAATAAAGTTCCTTCACTTACAACACCATCGTATACCATCACATAAATTTAATTCTCAAAAACCATCAAACATTAATGATCATATGCAGATCACTCTAGACCCTACAAAACACACATATAGAATGAAGGAATTCATAGAGAATAGTTACTCACACTACCATTACCATCCTCATTACTTCACTAGTCAAGAATTTTCAATTCCATTCTCTATTCATAAAAGCTCAATCAAAATACTCTGTCATACAACCATCAAGAATATGAATAAAACCATTCACATTAAACTCCTTCCAACAACATAACATCGTTACTCACCCATACTTAATGAAAAAATATTCTCTTTCAAATTGGTGCCAATAGTGATAGATCAAAGACAGTTCACATTCAATCATAAACAAAAAACAAAAGCAACCCTTTGATAGTCAGCCTCCCATCAAACCAACAACCATAGGAAATGAATGTTGGGAGTTTTAAATATAAGCCCTTGATATTTATTTGCTTCCAGATCTCTCTTTAAAAGGGAGCCATAGATCTCCATTTGAACATATTAAACAAGACTCTTAACTTGCTCGACATGTTATACTATAAAGGACGACCGGTTAAGCAATGTTCAATACCCCTTAAGATTTCACTTAAATAAATCTAACCTCCTATAATCGGTCAACTTCTAAATATAACATAAATAAACTTGCTATTGATTTTGCATAAAAAGCATATACTTAGGGTTTTAGAAACAAGACTTCTAACAATGAAAAAAACCCTAAGTTATTCAAACACCCAACAAACTTGCACCTAATTGCTCATGATATATGTTCTTTATCAATTTCCCTTGATCTAAAATATTGTACCATTGAAATTTGAAAAGAAAAAAAAGCTTTCATGAAGAATGTGCATTAGGGTTTAGTACTTAAGCACACATGAGATATACAACCTCCTGAAACACCCTTAACTGAACCATTGATGATTGACCTTAGAACACTATCACACAACATATGCTCAAGCCTCTGATGCAAAGTACTATGCCACTTATATTCATCAAGGAGGATTAGGGTTTTGAACCTTGGATGTTTTTTGATGCTCATGACAAGTACCTTTGATTATGAGCTTTGAATGAATACCATTGATCTATCAACCCTTGAAACAAGCATGCATGAAATACCTTGAAGCAACATGAGATGACTTTTTTTTACACCTTTGACATCACATGTCTAATATCTATGCCTTTGATACCTTTGATAAATACCTCTCCTTTGGAGATCATCAAGCACCAACACCAAGGAACAAGAACTTTGCAAACATGAACTTGAGAACAATGATAAACCTCTCCTTTGGAGATCAACAAGCATCAACCAACCCCATCGATTATTGTGACCAACACCATGAAATTCACTGAATGTGCAAACACTATGACACCAAAGAAGCAATGATGAAATAAATGGGCATGAACCATGAAATGAATGATAAAGAAATTTTACATCAACACCAACAAATGCCATCAACCTAACCCATTCAACAAACAATCTACAACCTTTGACATCAATGAAAAACTCCATTCAACAAATTACAAATCAAATTTTGCATACAGTTAACAAATCCAGTGACAATTAATTAAAATCAAAAGGAATTAATGACCAAATTGATGCCTCAATGAAGGTTTCATCTATCATTCAAAATTGTTTGAGAATATGTGAAACAAAGGAATTTTTGGATCAAGCTACAAAAAAGATGAAGAAGCTCGATAAAAAGGTAAGGAACTTGATGAAGCTTGGTTTACCAAAGGCTATTGACACAACATAGTGATTCATTAAAAATGATGTTTTTAGAAGATGGAGAATAAAAGGAAGATAGATTTGGACCAGTTTCCTTAGAACCCAGATGAGGAAAACTATTTGGATTCCATCAAACCACTGATAACCTTGAATGCACCTTTGATTGAAACATTAAAGTCAAGTTCCAATTTCAATCATGAATTGTTAACAAATTTTTAAGTCAAACACTATTAGTTACAACAAATGACACTTCCATTAGATAAATAGTGGATCATGCTACAAAATTTGATATAATGATTTGATAACGAGTTTCCAACTCAACTCCATGTAGGGTTGTTTTTGAGCAAGATTTTGCATTTCTTCTATATATTCCTTCATTTGAAAATTAATACAAAACTCAAATTCATTAATGTGTTCAATTATTTGTATTATTTATTTTCTCAATTGAAGATTTTTTTTTGTTTCTAATACTAGATACACATTAAACGATTTCTAATGTTGTATATGATATTATTGTTTTGAATAGATAAGAATGGAAGGGCCAATACCCATTATAGAGCAGCCATAGAGGCAGAGGTGGCTCATAAAAAGTGAGTCAATAGAAAATAGAACTCACTAGAGGTGAGACAAAAAAGAAAAACCCAAAAACCATGCTTTTTACTAGATTATAGAATTGGTAACAAATAAACCTACAACAAAAACAACAACAACAAGAAATCAATGTGAAAAATCCAAGACTTATGAGATAGGAAAAAACTAGTAGAAGCCAATAGCTTCAAAAAACCCCATAATCACTATGAAAGGGATAAGACTTGGAACTCATCACCAAATTATCTCCACCTCAATAGAAGAGAAGTTATAACTACCCACACCCTTCAAATCCACCTCCACCTCTAAAGGAGGGTCTCCACCTCAAAAGGAGAGGTTTCCACCTCAATAGGAGACATAATCAACAAGGCTAGGAACAAAGCACACACTTCTTCAAAGACCGCTAGAAGTATCATCACCAACACAAAAGGCATAAACTTTTCAACAACAATGAAAGCTTCCACATACAAAAAAATCAGCTCTTCCTAAAGAGTTCAAGAAATAGACCCAATAGGCCAAATAGCCATTGCCTCAAACAAGGCAGCCCAAAAATCACTAAACCCTAAACCATTAGGCCCATAATATAGAGAAAGAAAAACTTCTTCAAAGGGTAGAACCCTTCCCCACCACCAAGAGAATATCAACCGATTCACGAGAAAGTTGTGGATGGAGAATCAAGCCACCATCACAACAAAATATTTGATAACCATAGAAAAGAAGTTCAGATCAAATACAAATAAATGTTATTGTTGTTAATATGTTATTAAATTTATTTAAATGATGAATCATTAGTACATATATAAAACTTGGGTGATGCCACAATAATGGGTTCACACTTTTGGGACATCCTGATTTTTAAGTCACATAGTTTTTAGAAAATATAATGATTTAAGCCATGAAATGTTCCATTTAAAGGATTTTAATTGAAGAGGGTTTGATCAAACCCCATAGATCAAAACCTTGGATAGAACCTCGGAAGTTTTAAAACCATACCTATAATGGAGTCTCCTTACACCTATCAAAATGCTAATAAAAACCACTTTTGATTTACCTTTTGGGGGATCAAATGAATTCATTTAAAATTTTTTTTTTAAGTATGTAGTCCTTATTATAAGCTTCCCAAAAAGTATAATTTTAAATATATTTAATTTGATTATTATATTTATTTTTTATTTCTTGTGAATTTAGGTTTTTCATTGAAAATCAAGTTCTCTATTTTCACTTGTGGAAAAGATAGTAGATTACTAAAAATTCTAAAAAATATCTATGCTCTTGGTATTGATGTCCTTGATCCAACAAAAAAAATTGAATTTTGATACATACAATAAGAGTTGTGTTATACAATAAACCTATGTCTAAATTGTAATTGGTTTGAATTCAAAACTTAATTAAGAAAAAATATTCAATAAAACACTATGAAACCAAATGGAGGAGATAGATATCATAGTTACAAATCTAAATTCGAAAAAATTAGAATTTTATCCTTCATATAAAAAAAATTCATGTGTTATATAGTAAACATCACTCTTCAAAACCGTTGTTTACTATTAAAAGCTAGTTATCGAAGGAGATGGAAAAATAAATGCATTTTGATTCTATTTTTTTTAAAATATATTTAGAATCTATAAATTTTTTTTCAAAAATCACTAGTTTGCATCATCTTCAAATCTGTCACGGTTTAGTAGCTATAGGTGTTTGAAAGTGAAGATTTAGTTAAAAAAGGTTTAGTTCAATTCCAAGTTTGGCCAAAACGTGTAACCCACTATTGTGGGATCACCCACTTATTAGTATGAAACAATTAAAAATGACATTATTAATAATATGTTAATTTATTCAATTTGATTCATATTTTCATGGAATACAATATAAAATACCATCAACTACAATTTGGAATATGAATCTATGATTCATGAAATGTAGTATACAATTTAAATACCTAGAAATTGTTAAATCCTTGGACAACAGTTAAAATTTAGAATCTATATTCTACATTTGAAATTTGGAATAGTGGAAAATACTAGTATGCTAATTTATTAAATCTGATTCATAATTTCATGGAATACAATAAAATATCATCAATAAAAATTTGGAATATGATTCATGAAATGTAGTATAAATACCTAAAAACTACTAAATCCCCTACATTTGTTGATTCACCTCCTAGTCCTCACTCTGACGATGATATTTAGAGCCATCTTAACTCTGAGTCTAGTCTTTGTTTTCCTAACTCTATGTACATCCAATTAACTACATATCAAGTTCAATATCCATTGTGTCACTATCATTTGTGCCACTACAACTAATGTTTGAAGTGTTGCACAACCATCTTCTTCACATATGGACTTCTAGATTGTGAGTGCCCTTTCAAAAGGAAAGCTTTGGATATTGTACCTAGTTGTATACACCCTCAAGCAATTTTCCAAATTCTTGTCTAGTTTGTTTCTTATCTTTGATTTCAAAAATCCCAATGCACTAAAAAATCTCTCATCTTGCATCAACCCCAAAATCATTGTTTGACATAAATCAACAAGTTTGGAATTTCTGATAATGAATCACACAATATTTCACTGCCCCAACCCTTGTTATTGATCCTGCTTGCATGGAATTCTCCATGGATTCAAACTGGTCAATCATAATTATTAGAAAATGAGAAGCTTGTTCTCTAAGCTTAGTTGCATTTAGAATTCCTTCTATTTGTTGTCCATTATATTTTGAACTTTTCAAAAAGTGTTCGACCAAGGTAATTACTTTTTTATGAAAAAATTCTGGGTTTCGACAGTGGCTTGGGATCCAAAATTGAGGATACACAATAGACATGGCATCAACTAATTCATCTTGAGGGAATCATTCAAGAATATCTGAGAAAAGAGATTTTGTAATATATTTTAAAATACCACTTATAGATTTAACAATGTCATTAAAATATTCCTTTTTAATAGGTACTTCCCTAGTAGAGCGCTTGACCATTGTACAATAGTGCATTGGTATCTGTGTCACCAAAAAATGTATAGTTGGACATTTTTACGCTTACTAAGTCTCTCTCATGGACTTTGGGTTGATTTTGCCTAGATTTAATGTTGTAATTTGGTCAACACATTCACATTAGGTCTTGGACCCTTGAGAATCATTAAGAATTCTAAGATGTCTTGTAAAAGTGTTGTGAAGTGTTGTAACCCACTTTCACACTTTTCTAGGACCCTTTCATTATAATTCACTTAATAAACCTCTTTTTATCACTTACCAAGTCTTATTTCAAAGTGTTGTAAAGAGTTGTAACTAACTCTAACACTTTTCTAGGCTTGTCATCACTAATTCAATCCTTTCTTATGTTTAAATGACCCCTTAATGCACTTTCTGACCTTCCTTAAGTGTATTTTTGAGATATTCCCATTAAAACTCATTAAATAGACTTCAATTCCTGACACCCAGTAAAATTGCCCTGGTGGGACCAAGTTGCCACCTAGGGCAACTTAGTCCCATTGGGCACAAAAATAAAAATAATTTCAATTTTCTGGCAGGATTTTATTCTCTTAACCTTAAGGTCGGCCTGTGATGTGTTATTTTCAGGAAATATTAGAAAATCAAGTATAAATAAAGGGTTTTTCCTCTCATTTTACACCTAATTCATCCAACAATCAAGAAATCAATCTCTTAATTCATTCTCAAGCATTCAAGCATTTCTAAGCATTATCAAGTCATCCATTGGAGCATTTCATTACATATCTTCAGATTTCAACATCAAGGGTTTGGTTAGTTTGTGACATTGCATGTTATTCATTCATCATTATCTCTTTATTTCATTTCATTATCTAGGGTTTGATTACCAAATTGGGGTTTGACCAAGGCAAACCCCTATACTCTAACCCTTAACCCTTTTCCCCCTCTTTGCATGTGTGTTTGTAGGTCTTGAATGCAGATTTGTGAAAGAGTTTGGTGCTAAAAAGTAGTAAAAAATCCATCAATGTCATCAAAGTCAACAAAGCCCTAATTGAAGCTTGGAGACCTCTTTCAGTCCGTTTTCTGTAGAATTTGAACCAGACACCTGCTAAGAAGGGAAGTGCAGACCGAAAGCTACAAATTCCTACCCCAAATTTCTCGAGATTCCTAGGTTGACTAAGTCGCCATCTATGGCAGATTAGTCCTACTGCCAAGCCTGAAAATTGATTTTTACATTTCTGAGTACCCATTTGGCAAAAACCTATTATGACAGAATCTCCCTGAAACAGAAATAAGTCTCCCAACTTGGCATAAGTGTCCCGGTCAGCTTTTCCAGTCAAATCTATAGGATTCCAGAGCCTCTCCACATCATACTTCAATTTCCAGGTGCACCTCTCCAATCTTGTTTAATTTTGTTATTGTTTACTTGCATTCTTAGGAATTTTTGCATATCACAATGTGTTTTCAAACAACATGCACTTCTTAGGTATTGCATTAATAGATCATTCTTTTTATCAGTTCTTTGCATTTAGGACATTGCATTTAGTCATATTTTAGTCATAATAGCATTAGTCTTTAGTGAACCTCCAAGTTTTTGTGGGATACCTTTCTCGTTTTAGGTGAGAAACCCTAAAAGTGTAAGAGAGAACCTCCTACAAAAATTTGCGGTTCAGTATCTCATATACACGTACAAAGACACATAAATCCCTACTTACATTAAAATGTAAATAAATTTTAGGACTACTCAAATATGTAATTAATTTCCAACTTATACATTTTGGACTTTGAAATGGATAATCTGATAGATATAGATTATCGAGGGTCATGCATTTCATTAGATATGTAGTTTAGTATATTCATGAATATACATAGTTCCATATTGGGCTATTTTCACAAGATTGTTCATTTCATCTAGCATGGGGAGAAGACCAAATAAAGTTAAGAGTGTCTCTATATCACTTAATCTATGTAAGAGGTCAAAAGTTTTGTCTATTATGTGGCAATGTTCATACATTACTCCAATCAGGGATCGATATTCTAAAAAAAATCATTGTGCTGGTCTATGCAAGGAGATCTATCTAGTATCAACATCTTTAAGAAGCTTATTTTAAATGATAATTCATCATGTGGGCTATGCAATGAATGAAAATCATGTATGGTGAACAAGTAGTTTGTAACTTTACACAAAGATTGTTGCTAAGACCTTGCATTATTGAAGCTCCATTAGCTCCTACACATACCAAATTTTTGGCAATTGTGAAGTCATCCATATCTCTAATTTCATTCAAATATTTCTTAACTAGTTCAAATAGATTTTGTGATGTTGAAAGCTCCTTTATTTTATGAACATAGAGTAGATGAGGTTGGAAGACATGTTGAAACATATAGTATACACATGCATACATACACAAGAAGTATTATCTACCACAGTAACTTCATCTAAAGATAATGCAATGAAGGTTGAATCTTTTATTTCTTCCTGTAAATCTTGTTTTTCCACCTCAACAAGACAACTTTCCTATTCCCATCCAGAGTTTATTTACTAATGTGTGCTAGAAAATTTAGGAATGCCTAGAATAGATAATAAATTACTATATTTTGGGTAGTCTGTTAGAGGACGCCCTTTGGATAAAATATGAAAAAAATACTCATGTGAATTTTTTTTGTAGTTGTGCTCCTGCCATTATCTTTCCAAATTGAGCTTGAATTGAACATCCATATTGAGCAAGCTTCACCATTCTTTGCATATTCTCATAATATTCCAAGGAATAATTAACATGAAGACATTCTTCCTTTGAGTTCCATCTTACTATTGATTTTCCTTTCTATCTATGATTTGTTTTCCATAAACCTTACTGATATGCTTTTCTATAGTGTCAAAATTTAGCTGTAACTTCTTATCTTTTTTATATTTCCAACTACAAATCTTACACTTGGATTTTGTTGGAGGTTCATCTTTGTTTGTATTCTCCACAGATTCAATGAATGGGCACTTTAACACCTAATCAATCCAAAAATTCCTTGTCATATCCCACTCATGCCCCATTTTTTATATGGATTTTCTTTTCCTCTTCCTTGTAGCATCATCATTTATGACACCAAAATTTTCATCCAGGTCAATAAACTCATTTTGGCTACCATAGGTATCCCTTGAAACATCTTTTACGGCATTGTCATCCTCATTTGACTCAATTAACTCAATCCAATCTTCCTGTGAGGTATTAACAACACCTTCTTCATTAATATTTGGTGTAAGAGTTGATGATGTATTTCCAACTTGATTTGATGAATCAAAAACATTTCCAAAATAAGACTTTATAGTAATTATGATTTTTGGGAATTTTGATGGCCTCCCTTCACCAACCTGAGGAGTCTTACTCTTGTTACACTTGCTGCTCAACATATTGATATCTCACAAAATAAAATCTATCAAAAAAATTCTTCTCAGTTTAAGAAGTACACAAACTATTGATACCATTCCCTACTCAATATCATCTTTAAGATTGAATCGAGAATGATAAAGATATAAAAATTCTTATATAACACTATGAAGAAATGATCACTTAATTTTAGGTTTTCACTAACAGTTTGCTATTCATTAATGCAACAATTTCTATAGTTGTAAGTTTGCAACTTGCATATGATCAAAGTTCCAACTTCCAAATCGAGAGCTCACAACTCAATAGTCTAGAGCTGAACAAAATGTGTAAATTTTTTTTCAAAGTTTCAATTGTATTTATATCATCCATATTTGGCGAATTCCATGAGATTTTTAAATGGTACAGTAAAAATTTAGCATTCATCCCATATGATTATACAATGATACATTTAAATTTTGGGTGAATCAAACCTTGATAGAGTACACATGTTGTAATTTTCAAGGTGATTATGGCTCTACGATTAACATGGAGTTATCATAGTATTGGTGAAATGGGTTCTCATATGTAATTATTTTTTAATGTAATTGGAAAAATGTATCCTCAAATGTAGTTATTTTTTAATGTTATTGGTAAAATGGGTCCTCATACACAATTATTTGTAAATTTTATTGGAAAAATGGGTCCTCACATGCAGTGAAAATTTAATGATGTTGGTGGAACATGTCTGTTGGAAAAAGGCCACACCTGAACTGAAGATGGACCGACCACAAAGTGGGCTAGTAGCTCAGTGGTAGAGCACCCCAGTAGCAAATGAGAGTTCCTAGGTTCAAATCCTAGCTAGTTCATGAATGAAAAATTCAATGTGGTATCAAAGCTAGACTAGGCTAGGAGCCCCAAGCACAACAAATGTGGCTTATGGGGGGTGATGGAAAAAATCCAAACCTGAACTAAAGATGGACCAACCACAAAGTGGGTCGGTAGCTCAATGGTAGAGCACTCCAGTGACAAATGAGAGGTCCTAGGTTCAATTCCTAGCTGGTCCATGAATGCAAAATTCAACAATGGATATCTTGATACATAATGCCATTTTAATAGTATTGGAAAATTTGTGAGTGATTTATTACATGCTTCCGAGATTTTAGGTGAAAATATTAATTAGTCTATTGGAAACACATAGTTTGTTATGGTGAAACTATTAATTACGTCGCGTTGAGGCCGAAGCTGCTTACATTAGCATCAAAGTTGCGATGGAAAGGGGTGTTTCTAAATTATGGGTTGAGGGTGACTCCCTCAATATTTTCAAATGCTTGCTTGGCAATCAAAATCCAAGTTGGATGATCGAGTAGCTTATTTTTTATTCCATTAGGATGTTGAGATCTTTTGATGAGACCCATGCCACTCATACTTATAGGGAAGGAAATTCCCTTGCTGATTATTTTGCTAATGAGGCTATCAACCTTAATAATTTCAAGGTGTGGGAGGAGTACTCTTCCCTTCCTAAGAGGGCTAAGCTTTTATTGCAAGATGATTGCTAGATTTGGGTTTTTGATTTGGGGTGATTGATTAATTATCGCCCCCTTGTTTATCACATGTTTTATGGGTTATGTTTTTCCCATTCTCGTGCTCAATTGTATCCTTGCAAGTGTGGTTAAGCTTTGGTGTTTGTTAGTGCTTGGAATTATTGAAATAGCTGGAGAAAGGAGCAGGATTGAGCCTATCTCCTACAAAAAATGGAAGAACAAGCACATAATTTGGTAGATTCTTAGACATGGGCATATCAAGTCCTATTTGGAAAGGCTTCATGGTCATGACCATGAATCCTTTGTGAAGTTTGTTCATTGCTAGCATAATAGGTGCTTGAAAGTGAATGGTATGGAGTTTAATATTAATGAAAACTTTATTGCATTTGTTACCAGATTACCGACGAAGGGGCACAAATTCTATAAAGAAAAGAAGAGTAATGAAGATGTTATGGACTAGGTTTTTAAGGATAATGAGAAAGATAAACTTGTGGAACTTCCCTTGTGGGGTTATGAATGGCTATCTCTTAAGCGCATTTGGGCCGATGTGGCAAAATTTTTAATGCGGTATGTAACTCTTGATGGTCAGTTTATTACTTTCTTAGGGTATCATTTTACTTTTCTAAACCACTTCAGACATGATTTTCATGTTTCCTTCCTATTTTTTCTTCTTTCTTCTCTAGAGGTTTTGGTTTATGCCCACCTCAAGAATCGTAGGTCTCCTACTCTTCATGAAGGGATCATTTTTCTTATCATGGAGTATGTGAGAGCCAACACCCTAGCTAAGTCTGTTAAGGATAAGGAGAAGACCATTAGTGACTATTCACTTTCTTTTGGTTCAAAGACTAGTGTTGATGGGGATGAAGAGTGGAAGGTGGAGGAGAATACTATGAGGGTCTCATCTTCCCTCGTGGCCTCCCCTTCTAGAAAAAGGAAAAAGGGGAATTTGAAGAAGAAGGGACTTGCCAAGAAACTTGTCATGAAGAAGTCGTATTCTCATGGGTCCCTAATTGGTGGGGACAATACTGAGTAGAGTTTGTGTGGGTCTCATTGTTGCCTGACCAAGAAGAAAGATGAACTTCATGGCCAAGGTTTTGCTAATTCTTAGAAGGATGAGGAGGAGCATTTCATTCAATTAGGGACAATGTGGATGAGGGGCTTCCTCGAAGGGCCTCAAAAAGACTTGAGCTAAGCTACATAGGTTGGCATCTAAAGGTGGTGGGAAGGGTGAGAAAGTGGTACTAGAATAGGTAAATGTCACTATTGATATCATTGTTGATGTTGAGGATTTCATTGCTAAGAAAACTCCTCCCATGTGGATGTTGAAGGGGAAATGGGCAGTGAGGATGCTTTGGGTGAAAGGGATGTGCTGGGGGTTGAGGGTGAGAACCTGCTCCTTGGCAAGCTGAAGAAAAATAATAATAATCCTCTTTCTTAGGATTTTTCTTATCTTGATGATGATAACACTACCATGTATGAGCTATTGGACATGGCTAGGTCTGGTGCTACGTGTACCTTTAAACTTGCTAAATGGGTGTTGCAGGAGTTCAACAAGGTCAACATTAAAATTAGGGGCTTGAAGGAGAACATGTCTAACCGACTGAAGGGGTCTTCCTCAGGCTTGCTCATTGAGAGTTTGGTGGATCTGGAGTGCTCTTTTTTTTATTTCAAAGCCTAGTGTGAAAGCCACCTTGGTGTATTGGAGGAAAAGATCAAGGAAATGAATGAGGATATCGAGAAGTTCCTATAGATTAGTCATAGCTCTGTCAAAAATAGTTCGGAATCTCTCATGGTTCTCTTTGGAAAAATCAGTCAGCTTCATGAGGATCAAATGTATTTTGCAAACATGCTTGAGAAGGATTACACTTCCAAGGGGAAGGGTAAGAATAATTTCAAAGAGGAGGCTAAAGGCCCTAGCACTAGAATGAGGGGGAGCCTAAGGAAGACTTTTGAAGAAGAAAAGCAAGAGTTGATGGATATGGTTAACCTACACTATAATCAGGAGATTGAGGTGGCCAATACCTTGAAGAATCTGAAGTGATTTCTATGTAGATATTTGTTGTCCGATCTGTCTTTGCTTTCCTGCTATTAGGTTGTTGGATATTGTTTATGCTTCATTGAGTATTCTCTTTCATAGCAACATTTTGATGTAATGTGATGTAAAGGGTTTTAGGTCCCTTCAAAACCTGTTTTTCCCATATAATCAAAACTATTAATTACATATGCCTCATAAAATAAATCGATGGAAAATTGAATTGCATTGGACAAATAATTTTAAAAACTCGAGCGATTTGGCCACCCCGTTGGTTGCAATATATTCACCAATGTCGACTTGGATAATATGAACTATTCGCCAATTGGTGAAGATTCACCACTAAAAAATCCTTGATTCTTCTTTGAAGGTATTAAAGTGGAAGATAATAAGGTTGAATGCATAGAAGAGAAGGTTGTAACAGTTGGAAAATAATGACTTACATTGACATTAGTTAGAGCAAAATTTGTAGCAATGCATGATGAGGTAAAATCTAAATTTTGTAAATTTTTTGATGAATTTTATTTATGTGTAATTGATATAGTTGTAATGGATGAAGATGAGAAAACTAAATAAAATATATTGTATTAGTAGACAAGGGGAAGAAAACATAGGTAATGAGGTATTTTTATACATTTTACAAAGATGGTGATAATGTTAATTTTTGTTTGAATGAAATGGTGAAAGAATGTGAAGTAGAAAAATTGGTAAGGTGCAACAATAATAGGTTAAATGCTGAAGTACGAAAAATTATGGTTATTTTTCAACATACAAGAAGAAGAGACTAAACTTGAGAAAGAGAAAATGAAGAGAAGATATAAATTTTTAATTTCTATAAGATTGCTAGTAATAAATTGTATGCATATGTTGAAGATGATGAGATAGAGTTGGAAGATGAGTTGAATGGAGAAATTCAAGTTGTAGTTCAAGATGAATTTCATGAGAGGAAGAAAGAGGAAAGATGAAGGAAGAGATATGAAGTTTCAAAGGAGGGTGAAGAAGAAGAAATAGGCGAATAAGAAAGAAAGGTGGATTAAACAAAAGCACATGATTTACTAATGTTCATGAGTTTCAGCTTATGAAACATTTTCACTTACCTGAGGTGTTTGATGCAAGAGCATCCTAGGGGTGTATGAAAATCTTGCGTCACAAAAAAATTATTTAGCAATCTTGCATCATTAAAAAGTATTTAATTTCATAACTATTTTTTATTTATTTTTGTTTGCTATGGATAGTTTTTAGGCACCTAGTTTGACACTCTTAGAGCATGGAAACAAATTATTTATCCAATATGCTAGGTATTTTAATGTTTTAATGTTATCATTGGGTAAAAACTAGGGCTAAATTAATGTAATTGATATGTTACTTTATTAGCCCAAAATTTGTAAATTGATAATTTGTAAAGTACATTTAAAATACCAATATAAAAAGTAAAAAGTTTAAAATTCAACTCCCCAATGTTATAATTTAAATATTTTATGATGTAAATTAATGTTGGGCACAAAAATACAACTCCCATATGCGGTAGAAAAATTAATTGGGCACCAAAATTATTTTAGGGGAGGTTACAAGCAAAAGGGAGTTACATTCATGCATTTTTTTCTAGATTATAGATAGTGGACTGCAAGAGGTTTTCGATGCCATATTGGGGTGATTTTAATTATTATTTTTTGGTAGATCTAGGATGGGAGATGTAACACCCATATGCTGCAATAAAAGGATATTTTTTGTGGGGAAAAAGTTAGGGTTAAATGCATAAAGTTTCCACAGTCCATGATAATGAAGAGAGCTATTTTTTGGATTGAAACTGTGTCTGTTTTTTATATCAAAATTTTGGATCATACTCCATGATCCATCATTAGGATAATAAGCAAGCAAATAGAAAAATTGTCATAGGATATATGCTATGAAGAATTCCAAAAAAATATAAAATTCATCAAATGTAAATCAAATTTGACTTTAATACCCTAAAATTTAACACTTATTATGGCACGCCATTGTAAAGGTCCTTGTTAAATCTCCAAAGCATGATCACATTGTCAAAAAAATAAGGTGAAGAGGGCTAGCTACAACTCAAGGCTATGGGTCTAATTTTTTTATTTCTTATTATCTTGATGATGGATCATGGAGTATGATCTAAAACTTTGATAAGAAAAGCTGACACAGTTTCAATCTAGAAAATAGCTCTCTTGATTAAAGTTAGGTTTTAGATTGAATCTACAAAAAGTAATATTTTTTAGAGATTAATTGTAAAGAGAAGTTCAACACCCATGAATGATTATTTAGAGTGTTAGGGGAATGCATTGCAAGATTTGATTTATGAAATTTCAAAGGATTGGCTGCTTAGGTGGGTGGTTTGACAATATGCCCTATCCTTGATTTGCATCAATCCCTCATGTCAATATAATTAGAAATTTTACGAAGAATAAACTCACAGTAGATTATTCTAAGAAAATATAATGAAACCTCATGGTTATTACATGGATGTTGGTTAAAGACTATCCACCACATATATAAAATTATTTTATATCTCATCATGATTGCACCAATGTATTAGAAATCTCCTTGAAGACACAACAAGGGGTACATTGGTTCTAGGATCCATAAAAGAGCACATATTTGTTCTTTTGTTATGTCTCTCATTTTCACTTCAACATATGATAATTTTCTTACATAAAATTTATGACATGAATCTTTATAACTTTTCCAATGAACAAGCAAGTGATCTATAGTGGGGGGTTTGATGTTAAAGCCTTCAATTTCGAAACTAAATCTATAATTTTAAGTTTATTTTATTCTAAATACTCTACCAAATCCTCTTGGTTTGTCAGAAATGTTGGAGGAGACTCAACTATTGCAGTGTCGTCTGCATGCATTTCATCATCTAAATTTTTTATTTTGATTAGGGTTTATAGGATATGTTATGAAGAATTCTAAAAAAATATAAAATTCATCAAATGTAAATCAAATATGAATTTAATACCCTAAAATTTAACACTTTTTTAGGGAACAACATTATAAAGATCTTGTTAAATCTCCAAAGCATGATCACATTTTGGACAATATAAGGTGAACGGGGCCAGTTGCAACTTGAGGCTATGGGTCTAAAATGTGGGCTCGAGTTTTATTTTCTTGATTTAACTTTTTCATAATGCAAGTGCATTATGCAAGCCACAAAATATGCTTGTGCTATGGTTTGTTATTACCAAGCCATAATGTGAGTTCATTTTGTGGTTTTTATGATAACTCATTTGTGTTTTCTTTATTTTTTGTGTATTGGACACTTTTTTGTACACCATTTTTGTGCACATTCCCATAGCACTTTTAGAACATAGTATTGATATCTATTGAAGGACAAAACAAGAAAGAATTTGGTCAAATATTACTGTTGTAGCTTCCTTGGTAGGCATGTATATGCAACATGAAGAAGCATAGATAAGCCACATGTATTGTTTTGTAAAATACTGGCTTAATGTTTTTGAATTGCTTATTATTTCTTATTTTCTTGAAGAAAATTCCAAAATAAGAAAATTGCAGTAAAGAAGAAAAACAAAAAAGAGTTTTGATTCAAACTTATTTTTTTCAAAATGACTATTGTGCTTTGAAATTTGACATACAGTCACTTTGTGTAGTGAAACTTACAACCACAATCACTACTAATCACAACCACTTTTGATTGTAGCCTCTTCAATTATGAAAGGAAAATGAAACTCAAACATCCAATTCACATTTCTCATATGCCGATGCATCTTGTAAATTCTACTTATTCTAAGTCAAGTTGTGACATCTATTTTTTTAGAGGATTTTGTATTAAAAAAAATATTAAATTTTAGTCTTGACATATCTAAATCTCTAGATATGTACAATTTTTTTTTTGAAAAGTAGTAAACAATGATAAAAACTTTTAATGAAGTACATTTGAATTAGTTCAAAAATTTAATGAAGAGTCTTTCATCTTACCCTCACTTAATAGCATTGAAGACTCATCCACATTGAATCATTTTATATTTTTTTTTGTCAACTTATTAAATGTCATTGAAGACATGAATTGACTTTAACTGTCACCTCACTTTCCACTCACTACTATATTCAGACAATATATTGTACTCAACATGAAATGTATTAAAAATAATACTAATAATAATAAAACAATATAATTTTGACATTTACACTAACTGTTTACAAAATTAATCAATAGAAAAATAAATGATAATTAAAAATTATTAAATGAAAAAATACTCTTTAGACTGTAAACTTGTTGCTATATTTTTAAAATCTCAAATTACCCATTGTCAAATAAATCAAAACAAATTGCATCTAATGAATGCATTAATATCTGCCTATTGACAAGTACTAATGATAGATTAAAGTTAAAGAAATGAACACTTCCAAGATAAAAATATGACTAATGGTTACTCATTTTGTCTTGAAATGTGTGTTTTTATCGTGGGAAACAAAACTATAAAATGAACATTTCAGATTTATCGATGGGGTTGTGAGTTAACACCAAATAAACATAAAATATTACTAATAATATATGTCCATCGAACCATCAAATTTGGATGGGCCTAAAGAAATTTCATGGCTTGACTTACTCTGACCTTCACTCTGAGCACAAATTCAAATGTGGTATCAGCAGCTATGTAAGGTTTGACCACATTGAAAGATGACACCATTGACTATAAAAACAGAAGGTATAATCTGGGTATATTAACACATTGAGTCCATAACTAACGGATATGATTAATCCAAAACAACAAATAAAATTGTCCACGGGGCCTCAGATTCCTTGCTAATTGCTCGCATATTTATATGGTCAAGATACTTACGTTTATTGAATATATCGACCGAATTGGAACAGTTATGGAAAAGACAATAAATTAAAATAAACGTATGAAAATGTAAGATTCAATTATTTGGACTGAGATGAAGAGTTGAATCTAGATTTTAGTCAAAATGCCATCTTTCAATTTACTAAAGGTTGCAGATTTATGAGTTATATAAGCATATAATTCTTCTTTCTTGTATGGGCAGTAGTTGGATTTCCTCCAATTAAGTTGGTGTAGTGATATTTGGGTTGTTATCTTCATCACCCACAATATGGCCAATCTATCATTTCATGCTCATTCCTTACCAGATCTCCATGCAGCTTGTATTCAGTCATGCAATCATCCCCTCTCTGCAAAACAAACAAGTTATCCATTAAGGAGGACAAAGCTGCAGAGGGCACAGCTTACCATCAGGGCTCTGAACAATACATTGGATGGGGCCTCTTCATCTGCCATGACATTATATGATGTATTGTCTGTGTCTCAGAGTGTAGAATTGGATGAATTGAAGAAAGCTTATAGAGAGAAGGTCAGAGTTTACCATCCAGATGTTTGCCCACCTGCTAAAAGAGAAGAATCCAGCAAGATGTTTCTTGAGGTGCAGGAAGCCTACGAGACTCTATCTGATCCCATGCTTAGGGCTGACTATGACTTTAACCTGCATTTCAATCCCCAAATAATGTTGTTGAACAAGAGGAATGGGAGTGTGAGGGATGGTGCGAAGCAGCAATGGGCAGAACAACTTCAAAGGCTTAACAGAAGCATGCACGTTGAGAGGGACAGTTGGGGAGGAAGAATGCGCCACTTTAGAAGCCAAACAGAGGCAGCCCATGCCCATGGACTTTAACACATGTAGTAGGCTAACATAGATCATAAACATATGAACATGCTGCTTCACTGTTTCAGTATGCCTAACTTTATAAGTGATATTTTTAGAATTGACCAATAATGAACTTCTGGATGTCATTCAGAAGTTTATCTCTAACAATCACACATATGACCTCTGAATATTTTTAATGGACAGAAGAAGCATTCTGGTTGAGAGTTTAGAAAAAATTTCCCTTGACACTGTTACCTTGTGGGTGGAAATATACAAATGCAAAGTGTGTACGCAATGCTTTAGTTCATTTTCCTTTTTGAATTTTGGACTTACCAAAATAAATGTTGCCAGATGCATATTTTTATTAAAAATTTGGCACAAACAAATTACTATGTTCATGAAAGGAAGCCAAGTACACGGAAAAGCTTCCAACACCAATTTATTAGAGGAGAGAGTGTGCAAATTTCTACAGTTTCAAACCCTTATTCAATTATAACAAAAAAGATGCATATAACAGATAACATAATTAAAATAGAGATACAATAAAAACACATAACACTAAATATACGTGGGGAAAACTCTTTTGAGAGAAAAACCCCACAACCCAAAAGCTTGAATAATGTATTTTATGTAAAACAAATTGTTACAATACACTTGTAGTGCAAGCTTCACAGGAGTTTGTCTGTGTTATAATTTTGGAGTAAATTCGACAGCGTATCTCAACAACAGATCATTATACAACTCCAAAACACAAGTGCCCAATATATAAGAGCTTACAATGCATAAAATAAACATTTTTAAATCAACTCCAAAGACTGAAGATGCAACATGGAAAGCACCAAACCCACTACAAATGCATAACAGTAAGTTTCCAATTGTCACCACATGCAACATTGCAACTACCAATTATCACTAAACCTACACATGCAAAACCTGCACTTGCAAAATAATAATTGCACCTCGAAAACTCACATTCCATGCAAACTCAACACAGAAATATAAAATGCCTTCATGCACAACTCCACCTATAAATGCAACTTTCCGACTTGACTCCTCAAAAATAGAAATTGCAAGTTGTAACTCACAAGGCAATGTGAGAAAATAACAACATTAAATATTTAACATCAGAAAAAAAAGTAATTAAATATTAAAATAATGAGTTTGTAGTTTTATATATCTTATTTAAAAATAAATATTTTTTTATTTTTAAAATATTGTAATATTGTTGTAATGGTGAAGTTAGCATTTTTTTGTTGTTGGAGGGTTTTATATCAAAGTTAAAATCGTTTAGCTATTTGGAAGCACAAGTCATATGTTGAACCTTTTTGGATAAGAGCCAGAGAGGTATCCATTCCGTCTTGAAGTTGTCTTGGACATGATTCAAACCTCACAATTTTCATTTACTTTTAATTTTATTTTGAGAGAATACTTTGATATATTATATAGCTACATATGCCACTCTTTTTATGCTAAGTTTTGTTCTTTCTTCGATTTGTATTCATTATCATTTACTTCCAATTTCAAACATTCTTATATATTTATCTTTACCCCCCTATATATATTTATTCTCACATATTTTAATCATTTATTAATAAAAAAATCATATTTGTCTATATTCCCTTGATTCCTTGTCATTTGGCCCAAGTTATTTCTATGGTATATGGAATCAATTTTGCACATGGACTTGACTTAAAATAAAATTTTTAAAATCAAGTGACAAACTCCCACCTTTTCCTTATAGATATTGGACATTGAATTGGTGCATAGATGTGAGATGATTCATTATGTCTTAGTAATTAAACATTAAATCATCATTGAATAATCATTTTCATTTACAATGAGCCTCTAAGAACATTTTGATTTGAAGTTTTAAAAAATGAGAATATTATATTAGAATCAACATTTAGATCTCGTGCATATTTCCTTATTGTCTACTAATATTTGTTGTGACTATTACGCTAGTCTAATGAAGGGGGTTGATCTAGAAGAACCTAGCCTTTATGATTTGATAGTTTATCCAACACATTTTTAAATATAACGAGTTTTTGATATTCACCAAAGAGTAGGGAATCAAATGAATTAGAGAGTTTAAACTTGTAGACACTATGCTAGATTGCATTTGTGGTTTATAAAATAGATATGTATAACGCTGGATTGATTCATTTATCATAATTAATTGTAATTGTATATAGAATTTTAAATAGTTATCATATCCAAATTATTTTGTGTACACAAGTAATAGAATCTACATTACATCAATTTTAATTTCATCATTATTCCAAAAACATTGAACCCATATTTTCATATATTTAATTTCTTAATATAATATCAATTTACATGCATCATCATACCTAACTATAATTAAATTATTTCTATTAATTTATCTCTAATTATATAGATTTATTTAATTATCTCGAATTAAATTTTCTTTTATGCATTCTATTAAATAAGAAATATTATGAAATATTATTGTTAAAAATTATAAATACTAAGTTTTGTATTAATTGAACTTAAATTATTTAAGAGACAATTTTTTTAAATTTTTTTAAAGTATAATCTAAGAACTTAAAATCATATGGAATTCAAAGTGACAAGTTAATATCAAATTTAGAAAATAGTTTTTGAAGAGGTATAATAATTTTAATGATGAATATAATAAAATTTTGTTATAGACCTACCTAACTCTCATGTCTTAGTATTCACTTAGACATATTTTCCATCCCTCTTGAAACGAAGTAGAGATGTGAAATATGCTTCCTACACTAATCTATAAAAGAAGGTATGAACAACAATGAGATTAATAAACCAACACATAAATAATATACCAAAAAATAGTGATTCATGTGTGGAAACCTTTCAAGAGAAAAATCTCACTTTAAAAAAATTCAATGTATTATTTAGTAATCAATGGTTATAGTACACTAATAGAGTCTAAGTTTTTATGTGTATATAATTAAGGAGAAATTTAGAGGAAATTTAAAAGCATAAAAATACCTATAAAAATTCACTATATAAACCTCAATCTCAAATACCCAATAAATTGAAGAAGCAAAATATAAAACCATAAATTGATAATTAGGGAACCATTAGATAAAACTACTAAAATATGTGGTACCCAAATCCATAGTTAAAAATTTAGCACCTAAATCCCAAGATGAGTCCATAGCACATCAAGACAATATCATATTCCTCAAGGACCTGCCATAAGATTTTCATAATCTACTCACCAACATGGAAAATATATTTTGGATCTATTATCTCTATTTAAAGATGCCTTATGACATGTCATAACATATTTTATAAGTTTTTCAACAAGTGTAATTCCTCTTATAGCTCATAGATGTTCTTACATTTCTAATGTGGAGGCCCAACTTCTAAAAGCCATATATTTTGATCTTGGAAGCTGATGGGGACCCTTTTTTAAAACTATGGGCTTGAAGAGATATATATCTTGTATATTCAAGAACCAATACAAAATGATCCAAAATGGTTTACGAAAAAAATGACCTTGATAGCTCATAATTTAAGTTTTCTATTGTATAGCCCAAAATTATAGTTTTTTATATTCTTACAATAGTACATCTATGGTTGAGAAATATTTCTTAATATTCTCCCACTTTTCAAAAAACATTGCAAAAAAAAAGGGTGTACCAACGCTATCAACAAATTTCTAAAGGCTGAGAGGCCCATAGACTCAAAATACTACCTAAACTTATTTATGCTCAATGGCTTTGTCTGTGCACCTACAAAATTATACAAAATATCAACTTTCTCTAACATCATCCTCCCATACTCTAGAATGTTATAAAAAAAATGGTATAAATATGGTTATTCCTTATATGAAAGGTCAAGTTATTTACTATACATATGACACTCTCATTAACAAGTAGAAATGAAATAGTTTTTTCCTATAGTCCCACATATAATCATAATATCTTAAGATAGATGGGTTACTTAATATTGTGAGTAGTTTCTATGTATGTATCTTCTATATTGGACAAATCAACCACAACCTACTTCTTTCGCATCCACATGATACCACCATTGAAAAAAGTGAAAATGTAACAACCAATGGATATCCTATTATCAATAACATATTCCCAATTTGAATTCATAAATCCATGAATATCCATTAAGTGATGGTCCCATATAGAATCGCCATGATTTAACAACTATAGTACTTGGAGGTACTCAAAATATATTTGAAGACCCGCTTAACTACATCCTAATGAACTGATTGAGGATGAGTTATGAAATGATTAAGCACTCCTATTATTTGTGTAGTGTTTGGTCTACCATAGATCATAGTCCAACTAAATCCATGTACTTCATCTCACTATGTAAAGTTAGACACTTCTCTATATATATTTTGGTTTCCACCAAGATAGAAACACACAATAGTCTACAAGTAGTCTTATTGAATCCCTTAGACATTGATTTCACAAAATTTCTCTAGCCTAATTAATATAGAACTATGGTAGGAGGGTCTTATGAGGGACTACCCAACCATGTAGCCAAAAATAATAAGCAAATAAAAAATCACAACAAAGACACATGATATACCCTAGTAAAACCCATCCTCCAACATACTCATAATTTTTATTCAATTCTCAAACAAGTTACAATCTAGACTATGTTGACATATATTCTAGGCCAAGTTACCTAATGAAAATTGCTATATATAATACCCTTGACCTTGAACTCCATCTAGAACCATCCTCATACACAACTCATACCTAAATGTTATCTAAAAAGTTCCTCTCACTATGTATGATAATTTTTAATGATCATGATAACCCATTTATATCAATCTCGAACCTCAATGATTTGCATCAATTACAAGGTGGTGTGAAATTCAAAAATAATTGAAATATTTAGTCGATTAGTGAGTGAATTACTTAAACCAAGCTAAAATATTGGAGAAAAATGTGCGGTGCCCAATTTTTACTTCCTTGAGCCCAATAAGTCTTCTTATGGCTTTCTTCATTATCACAAACTTGATGGTTTTCTAGTTTGATATAGGTTCATAAACAAAAATTAGTTTTTACATGAATATAATTATCCTCAAATGTGGATATGATATACAAATAATCCTCTTGAATATTTTAGCAAAATCACAAGCCTCAATTTTGAAAGGCAATAAAATATAGTGATATATCTTTGATAACTAACTAATGAACTAAAAATACAAACAAACTAAGTGAATGGTAGTGATGTGATAATTCTTTGCTTCCAAAAGGATGCTCTTGCATGAAACACCCCAAGTTAGTTGAAAAGTGAGTCCCTCACTTTCCAACAAGCTAGTTGGTTCACTTCAACCCTACAAATCCAAGTTGAGTCTTCTTTTGGCCTTCATCTTTAGTTCACTAAATATTCCTCATATTATCTATTCCCCATGCTTTTCCCTAATCTATTATCTATTATTTACTCAATGACTTCTTTTATTTGTGGTAGTATGGGTTATTTCCTTGGGCCAAGTCATGTTACTCCTCTCTGAATCTCGCTTATGATACAATATGGGTCTATATTATTGAATAATGGAGATATTTCAAGGTCTTCCAAAAACTCCACTCATATGCATTTCCCATGTTAAATATTCTTAGTTTTATCTTTTTTTATGCTCCAAATAAAATGTATCCTTTTTCACATGTATATCATCACTTCACCTCCTATTGTAAAATATTTGTGTCTTTTGTTTTTTTTGGCTTATTTTTAGTATTTTCAATTTATCTTATCCATGTGGATTTTGTAGGATTTTATGGTGAACCCCTCAACACTCCAGGATCACCTACAAGACAATAATAACTTCCACAAGAGAGAAATGGTAGAAATATCATGCTATGATTATGAATGAAATATTTCTAGATTGAATGGGGTTCACCCCGAGCTCGAACGGTCGGTATGGTTGAGCTAAGGCTTTGGGTTCGTCCCATATAGGTCCAAGGTTCGATTCACGCTGGCCGGGTTAACCGGAGGAGTCCTGTTGCAGGCTCGGGGCTTCTCCCCAGGGGGACTAGTTTCACCTTGGCTCGCCCCACCATCACCCCAACTCGGCAGCAAAAGTAAGCCCGAGGCAAGGTATGGTGGGAATCGCTGGGCCTTGGTTGGAGATACCTCTGAGTATCAAAAATAATAATTCTAGATTGAATATTACAATGTACATATGATGCCTTGCTTATAAATGTGAGATAGAATTAGACAAGATATTGACATGTGTCTTAATCTTGTATAATGAGACAACTACCTCAACAAATAGTAAATAACTTAGGACAAGAACTAAATGCCAAAAATATAAGATAAGACCTAGTGTCAAATAACACTATCTAGAAATATTCCTTCCTAGGACCTAAGTGGACTTAACATCTAAATAGGGACCCGATAGGTAAAGCACTGTTTACACCAACAACCCGAAAGTAGTGTTGGTGTGAATAAATATAGTGAGCCTAGTTAATTTACCTACTAGGAACTTAGGGGACATATTCACATGTTTTTGATAAAATAAGCAGGGAAGGTCCCTAATCCCATGGAACAACAACATATCAAAAAGAGCAGCAAAGGTGGGAAACAACACCACCAACCAAACCAAAAAACAACATCGGGTTGGCATGCAGGCCCAACTTTAAAACCATCGCTATAGTCCAGCCATTATCTATCAAAAACAAAAAGTTACTACCAGCTAAATTTAAGCTATAGAGACCATTAATTAAGTCCACAGTATACTAGGTGGTATTCCACCAAATGTTAAAGAGAATAAACAAAGAATCCTAGATATTGGTATAATTCAAAAAACCCATCAAAAAGTAGGAAAACAACAAACCAAGTGATTAGTTGGCTTTCCTAAACAGGTCCCCATACTCTCCTAAGAGAGCCGCATATTCACACTAGTTAGGTCCCTCTATTTCATCAAACAGTTTGAGGGTGTCAGATTTCCCCTGCTTCTCCAATTTTCTGGTTATCTTCGCTTCTCTCGAAGCCGCACCAACATCGCATGTCTCATCAGCCTGTTAGTGACTCTCATCACAGAAACCATGGATTTTTCCATATCCTCGAATTGGACCTGCAAAAAAGTTAATCTACTTTTAAAAAAATCATTATTCAAATCTTCAGTTTTATTATCCAGACCAGAAAGCCCAACATCATGTTCATTCCCAGTTTCATTCTTTTCCTCAGACGGCTCCACTTGCTCCTCCTCTTCCTCATCTTTTTCCTCCTCCAATTCATCATCTCCCATGTCGTAGGCAGCTTCCTCAAAATCAAAATACTCAGAATCATCATCTTCCTGATTCTCAAACTCCTCACAACTCGAGATATCCTCCACATCCACAAACTCTTTTTCTTTCCCCTTCTTCTTTTTGAAGCCATCTTTGCCAGCCTGGAAAACCTTTTTCCTCCGCTACCACCACTCCCCTGTTCCTGTAATTTCTCCTTGACCTTCTCCTTTTGAAACACATCCTCAGAAATATGAATAACTTCACTCAAAATGACATCCTTTCTAGGTTTCTTGGCTTTTGGGGGTTCGAGTAGCAAGGGAGAGTGTTTTCTCTTTTTCGGGGTAGCTCTACTAGGCAACAAGTCAGCATTCTTCGAGTCCTCACTTTCGTAGGACCAAGGGGTAGAAGGGTTTGACAAGCAAGTGTCTCACAACAACAACATGAGGGTTGCAGGGAAGTTGATCAACAACCAGGGGTTCCACAACATCTAGGTTATCCACCCTCCATGGTTCAATAATGTCTTCATCAGACTAGTCAAAGTTCACAACATGAGTAATAAGAGGATTTCCATGGGGGTTTTGGGAAAGGGCATATTTGTACAGAGTAAGCATAAGGACCTGGTGGAGTGGCGGGTTAGCACCTTTCTCAATACTTGGCTGCATAGAGGATAGAAGGTAAAATGACAAATTTATGCGTTCCCCATGTCTAATGTGGTTCAAAATAGGAAAGTGATAAGCATGAACAAACATATAGCGACCTTCAAGAGTAAAATAGCGCATAACAAACAGACTCACAAGGGAAAAAGGAGGAGGAAGTTCGATTCTAGCGTACCCATTCTAGAACCACTTGAGATTTTCTCCATGATGCAGAAAATTATCCACAAATCTTTGGTAATAACCTCCACTTTTTTGGCTACCTTCAAACCATAATTCTGCAACCCCATGGCTTCTGCTATGAAACAAGAAGTAACCTCAAATTTCACAGCTCCTATAGTAACCCAACCCCTCCTCCAAGAATTAGTAAACTTTGCCATTAAACTATCATTATAACCTTTGAGGGATTGGAAGAAGGGAACCATTCCTGCATTTTCAAACATACTCTAGAGGTTGCCATTTCATTTCAATGCTTGGCAGTTAGGCAGTTCAGTTCTTTTTCTTGGACCTCCCATCTTGCTCGTTTGTAAATTCTTATACAAAGACTAGTTAGACTTCATACTCTCCCCTGCCAACTGCTTTCTTCCCTGACTGAAACCAACATTCGAAACCCAAACTAAACATAGACTCACAAAGGAAATGTAGTTCGAGAAGTTTCTTCTTAGGGACGACAACCACACATTTCCCGAAGCCCAAAAGGCATTATGATTTTTGCAAGCATTAAATCAACCATAATTAAATTCTTGTCATATCCCTCTATAGAATTCATGAGTAACTGACAGAGGGCTTGTCAACACATATTGAAATGACAGCCCTTTTCAAAACCAAAATCGGCATGCGATTTTTGATCATACACATTAACGGGAAATTAATGAAAATATCACCCTGAAGGATTCTCCTATACCTGGACGTACACTTTAAGCCATCATTACTGGGAAAGCTTGACAACATCACATTGTACCCTTCCTTCCCACCAACATCCAAATTTTTAGATTCACAATGATATTCATTTTCAAAATTTTCATTGATGATGACATCTTTAAGAGGCGACGACAAATTTCCATTGGCCCACTGTGTCCAACCTCTACATCCCAATGCCAAATTGGTTGCACAATCAGCAACTCTATTCCCTTCCCTATACACATGTTGAACCAGTCAGATAGTGAAAGAATTTTTGATTAGTTTACATCTATCAATAATATTTTTTATTTCCCATGGGGGCACAACAACATCATTTAGAATGTCCACAATTAACTTTGAATCCCCTTCAATGATAACATTTGAAAATCCCAAATCCTTTAGGAAATTAAAAGCACCAAGAGTAGCCATAGCTTCTGCTTTGTTATTAGAGCAGATCCCAAGATTCACTCCAAAAGCCAAAATACAGTCACCAGTCTGATTCCTCACCAGGCCACCAGCTCCAACTTGACCTGGGTTGCCTTTTGAGCAACCGTCAAAGTTTCACTTCACCCAATCTTTCATAGGAGGACACCAGACGATACCCATCCTATTAAGCATCTTAGACCAGTTCAGATTGGTTAAGTCTCTACTTATACCCCAGATTTGTTTTATTCTCATCTCCTTGTAGTTCAGCCAGGATTTGGAGAAGTTGTATCTGCTTGCCTCAACATTTTCCTTAATTTGAGTTCTAATTATCTAAAACACCTCCCCACTGCTTCTCTCTGCCTCTCTAAAAATTCTATTATTTCTCTCCTTCCATAGTCCCCATGTCACAAAGGGTGGAACTTGATTCCATAGGTCCACAATAACATTATGAGAGAATGGACAGTTTGACCATCCTTCAATAAACAGGTTCATTGAGTTTGGAAACACCCAATCCGAAGACAACATATACAACACATTGGACCACACTTCCCTCACATAATTGCAATGTAAGAATAAATGAGTTATCGATTCTTCCTCCTGCTTACATACAAAACACCAGTTAACCAGATGGAAACCTCTCTTAACCAAGTTATCAATAGTGAGGATATTGCAAAGGGCATCCATCCACCAGAAACAATTAACTTTAGGAATGAGATTCTTCATCCACACCAATTTCTAGAAGGAATTAGGAACATCTTGGGCCATCTCCAAGTCTTCATAAGTCTTTCTAACCGAGAAACAGCCTAAGGAGCTGCTTTTCCAAAGCCATTCATCCTCCCTTCCTCTATCAAACCACTTCACCTCCCCTATCAAATTCTACAAATTGATTAGGACAAGATCCCAGTTCACCTGTCTTTGACCTCGCAAATTATTTCTCCTTAACAAGGCATCAAACTCCTTCTGTTTAGGTTCCACCCCTTCCTAGATTATGTAATCACTCACCTTTTTGCCACAAATTCTTTGGAGGCTACACTTTAGGGGGTTCAAATCCTCATAAGCAGAAAGGGTTGCATTCTCAATCTAAGGATCCTTCCAAAAATCCGTGTTAATCCCATTCCCTATTCTCTTCCTTGCCCCCAACTTCAACATATTCCTTAATCTGATAAGATGGTTCCATAAGGCTGACCCAGAAGGAAGATCCATTCGAGATAGGAAACAACTAGAATTCATGTTTCTCAAGTACTTGGCTTGGAAAATTTTGACCCAATCTTTAGAGCCTTCCAGAAGATTCCAACCAATTTTAGCAGATAAGGCTTTGTTAAGCATTTGAATTCTTCTCATTCCTAACCCCCCACACCTTTTAGGCCTATAGACTTTATCCCAACTAACAAGAGATAGTATGTTTTTATCCTCAGTTCCTAACCACAGAATTTTCCTCTAAATCTGTTCTATCTTCTCCCCTATATGAGCAAGAATTTTAAACAAAGAAAGGTAATACACTGGAATATACTAAAGAGAGGCTTAAGAAGTTGGATTTTTCCAACCAAACTTAGTAGCTTCCCCTTCCATCCTACCAATTTATGTTGAATTCTTTCTAATAATTGGTTCTAGTAATTATTTTCTAATCTCTTGGAAAACAGCGGGAGCCCCAAGTAGGTGTCAGGAAACTTAGCTTCTTGGCAACCCAAAATTTTCTTCACTCTATCCCTTATATACTGATTAGTGTTGAAGAAGTAAACTTTTCTTTTTTCATAGTTAATGCACTGACCAAAAACAACAACATAATCATTAAATTTTTCCATAATCCTGCTTCCCCCATCAAAGCCTCCCCAAACATTAGGGTATCATCAAAAAATTGTTGATGGGAATTAGGCCTTAGAGAGGAAGCAACCTTAATACCTTTAAGAGCTTGCACATCAACTAACCTTTGAATATTCCTTCCCAGGGCTTCAACAACAATAATAAACAAGTAGGGAGAAAGAGGGCCCCCTTGCCTGAGACCACGACCACAGGAGAAGAAGCCTTAGGGAACACCATTAACCAAAACAAAATACCTAGGAGAAGTAATACAAGCCGAGATCATCTTTAAAAATCTTCCATCTATCCCAAACTTCTTAAGAACAACAAAGAGGAAAGGCTAGGAGCTATCATAGGCCTTTGAGATGTCAATTTTGAAGAACATCCCAGGCTTTTTTGAATGATCCATAGAGTGGATTATCTCATGGGTGGAGATCACAATAGCAAGAATGTTTATGCCCTGAACAAAACCTTTTTGATTAGGAGCTATCATTTTTCCAAGCACTAGTTTGAGTCTAAACACCAATATTTTAGAAAAAAATTTATAAATAGTATTACAAAGGCTTATAGGTCTATAGTCTTTCATTGTTGAGGCATCAATAGATTTGGGTATAAGAGCTATAAAAGTAGCATTCATATTACTTAACAGCCTACCAGACCTAAAAAAATCTCTTGCAGCATTAAAGAGATCGTTTTTGACAATTTCCCAATAAGTCTAAAAAAGATAGGGGAGAAACCATCAGGACCAGGGGCTTTTAGAGCTCCAAATGAAAAAACTGCCTTTTTGAATTCTTCAAGAGAAACAACATTAGGGATAACATTAAGAAAATCAGCATGAACCTGGGGATCATTAACATGATTTAAAAGATAAGAAGAGAAGAAGTTAATAGCTTCCCTAACAATCTCTTTCATTTGTAATTATAGACCCATCCTCTTTAAACAGTGATCTAATTCTATTTCTGCTTCTATGTTTGAGAGTAGATTGGTGGAAAAATTTAGTGTTCCTATCCCCTTCTGTCAACCATTGGACTCTTGACTTTTGTTTCAAAAATATTTCCTCCTTTTTGTTAAGCTTATACCATTGGGATCTCAATTCTCTTTCCTTTGCACAAATCTCTTCATCAACCAATCCAGACTCCATACTATCCTGTACCTCTTCTAGACTTTTTCCTGAAGCCTTTTTTGACTAAAAAATGTTGCCAAAAGTAAGCTTGTTCCATCCTTTGACTTTTTGCTTAACTCTTCATAGTTTTTCAGCCAAACAAAACATAGGAGTTCCAAGGATGGGTTCCTCCCACCAAGACTGAACTAAAGCAACAAAATCTAGATGAGTGCACCACATGGCTTCAAATATGAAAGGGAAGGGGCCCTTATTATGATCCACATGTTTTTTTAGAACCAAAGCATTATGATCTAAACCAGACCTAGGAAGAGCAGATAGAGAAAGGGATTGGGAGATATCCCAATTGGTAGATATCAATAGTCTATCTAGTTTAACTTGAATTAAATGGTTTCCATTCCTCCTATTAGAGGATGTAAATTTAGTGCCTTGTAGAGGAATATCAATGAGACCAGCCAAGTTAAAGAATTCAACAAGCTCCATCATACTATCTAAGTAATCATCCAATCCTCCTAACTTTTTTGAGGGAAGGAGGGGAGAGTTGAAATCCCCTCCCAGCATCCAATGTTCATCACTCCTTTCAGAAATAGCTTCACTAAGCTATTCCCACAACAAAACTCTATCTCTGCTATAATTTGGGGCATAAATATTAACAAGATTCCAAGACTCATGAGAGCCAGAATCTTCCAGGGTAACCTCAAGATGATTCTTACTAAAATATCGTTAAGAACCTTTCCATCTAGAGGGGTTCCAGAGGGTAGTAATACCACCTGATGCTCCTTCAACTTCATAAAAAACTAGTTCAAGCCGGATACGAGCATACACAAGCCTCGATCTCTCCCGGGTAATTTTATCAATGACCAAAAGACTCTTGAAAGAGTTAGCAATACCCTGAAAAATACCTTTCTCCCAAAACTCCAAGGGAAGCCTCGGAAGGTGAACCCAAGTAGGCGCTGATGCCCCCAAATCAACCGACATGTCAAAACCCGGTTTCCATTTACAAAGAGAGAAATTTTTTAAAGCCCGGGTCAAAATCCCAAGGACCATCAGTTAACACTTTCAACATATCCTCATAGACCACAAAGGAGAACAAAAAATACCTTGAGGTATTGCATTAATGGTGACGCTACCTATGAGGTTCCAGGTGGAAGCAACCCACTGATGAACGAGTTCAATATTTGGCCTAAATGCCAAGAACTTTCCAACCAAAGCCATTTTGAGGTTGTCCATCACCTTTAGCATAAGGGCCTTAGGGACATCAACTTCCCAGCCAGTAGCTGAGCAAGAAGCAGATTTTGCAAGACTTTTAGTCTACGCTGGCAAGTCAGGCCCCACCAACTTGTCCATGTAGGAAGCTGGAGCTTCCTCCGAAAAAAAGGAATTAAGCCCAAACATCAAAGAGAAGGGCGACTTCCCAGAGATTCCATTAGTCTTTTCCCCATGGGGAAGGACAACAGTATGAGGAGAAGATGTCTTATCAAAAGCAGGCAGACTAACCACTGCCACCACAAGCACAACTTCAGAAGCGGGGACAATGTCCTTGGAATGGGGACCCCCACGCCCCCCCCGAATAGCCCATGAAACAGACAACGGAAAAACAGTGCCAAAAATTCAAAAAAAGCTAGGAAGAGAAGAGTAGAGCAAAGCCAAGTGGAAATATTCACATGTTAAGTTTACTTAGGATTATAATATTCCTTCTAGAAGTCTTAGTTGTCATTTCTAGATCTTATCTTGTCCTAATGTTATGAGTCAGTTGTCTCATGTTATAGGATTAAGACACTTTTCATGATCTTGTCTAATCCTATCTCACCTTGCCTTTATAAGCAAGGCATCTATCATGTACATTTGTATATTCAACCATATTCAATCTTGCATTGTTGAAGCAAGTATTCTTGCCATTTTCTCTCTTGTGGAAGATATTTTGGTCTAGCAATTGTTCCTAGGGGTGTTGAGGAGTCACCATTAACTCCTACATGGTATCAAATCTCTAGTGTTGCATATTCCTTTCCATATAGAGGCTATTGTGTTGTTTGAAGATTTTTCTAGGTACATTTTGGGGTTTTAAGGACCTCACAGTTGAATCTAGGTGTCAAAGAAAGTCAGGTTTTCCTTTTGTTTCATCAAATTTGGTTATGTTTTCCTGATCTATGAGGTTTTTAATTTGAGGGTTTCAGTTTGAAGATCTGGAGGTAGCTGAAATTTTGGGGCACTTTGAGCCCAAATCGACCTCGCCATCATGATCAAGAAGCCTAAGAGATGAATTTTTGATATAAAATTCAACTATATTTGGAAAAGTTCTTTTTGAGGCAATTTTTTTTGCTAAGGAAAGTTGTATGACCCCATGAGTAGAAGGTGCAATTTTAATTTTTTTGCAAAAAAAAAATTTAATAATTTATTTGATTTCAGGAAAAAATTTTATATCGATCAAAATAATTTTTATCAAAAAAAATGTTTGAGGGGTTTATGAAAATTATGGTCGACATCTGCATAATATTCCGTTGTCACATTGGGATGTCATGTCGAAGGGTACACTTCTAAACGACTGTCATGTTAGAGAGTAATTATTTTTATTATTAAAAATTTATTTTAAACCAACGCTTGAAGGTTCTATCAGAAAGTTTTAATATTATCAAAGTTTGTTTTAAGATTCAAAACACCGTTAGTTAAATTTTTGCCCAATGGCGCTAGTAGGTGGCATAGGCAACCCACCACCATCACTGCTCACCCTGATGCCACTTGTGCGGTGATGCCTCTTTTTTCTTAGAAAATGATGTCGTTCATATTGTGACCAACTACCAGTCCCCAGGGGTTAGAAAATTGTGTCGATTTAGCCTATAGTTAGCTCGATTTTTCCCTATAGTCCCTCAAATAGGGGTTTTTCTCATTTTGTATAACTTTCACCTTAGGAGGCCATTTTTCAAACAAAATATTACCAGAAAGCTAGTTCTATGAATTTTCTAGTGGTGTAGGTGATTTTTCAATTTTTTTCTATTTGGTGGCATTTTTTGATGATTGAAGTCAGATCTTGTATTTTGGCTCCTTAGCTCATAAATTTTTTCCATGATCTCATATTTCATGATTCTTGGGATTTTGGAAAGGTATTGAGGAGATCTATTCATCCATCCATGCACTTTTTCTTGATTTTTTCCTAGGTATATTATGATTTTAGTTTTTTCCCAGTGGGTATACTAGAGGTTACTTGGATGTTTTGGCAGTTGGGAGGGTGTTGCTTTAATCATTGTACTTCATTTCAACTCTATTGTATATATTGATCTCATATTTTATCATTTGAGAAGTGTATCATCATTGTAATCATGGGTTATGCAACTCATCCTTTAGTAATAGTTCTGACTAAGGACAATTATGAGACATTGCAAAAACACACCATAACACAATGTAGGTGGCTTAATATTTTGCCTCATCTTTATGGACTCATTCTTGAACCCAAAAAAAAATAAAAAATGTTTGGAGTAATAAGAATGATCATATCATAGGATTGATTGGTTGTAGCTTCAATGCAAGCATCTTCAGAGAGACCTGTCATAAGCTTTTAGGAATCTCCTAGACCCACACACAGTTTGGACCAAAATTTGGGAGATTTTTGGAGATCCACATAAGCCTCCATTCCCAAGATGATCCTGCTTCAGATTGCCTCATTCCACTTGATAATGTTGACAAAATACCCTTTATGATGACACCTTAGAGGAGTTTGAATATGATGCAAAACTTGAGCATCTTGATGATCTAGAGATTTCTTCTAGACAACTCCTACTTCTCTAGTTGAGATCACACATTCATCTTTTGTTGATGATTCATTGCAACAAGTGTTTATTTGTCTTCCTGATTGGGATTCCTATTTATCAAGCATTGCTTCATTATTTGTGGAGTCTCACATTTTTTATTTGGAAGACCAATTTTATGGTTTATCTCTCCTACTTGATGGTAGTCATTGATCAACTACTGTCACTTCATCTTTGTCTTTGGATTTAGTTCAAAATCAGTTTCCCGTTGTTCCTGGTTTGTCATAGTTTGTTGTGATTGGGCATGTACCTAATTGGACTATGGAATCATAGATTCATCATCCAAGAACTTGGCAACACATGATCAAATTCAAATACACATTACATATGGATTCCACTTCCTATCAATTCCTATATGGAATGGGAAGTATTCCTATATTTCTACTTGGTACATATCTTCTTCCCGAGGGGAGAAATTTTTTTTGTAGGTATTAGATTATGTTTTATCTTCAAACACTTACCATATTTGCAGGTGATTACACATTATGGAGGGGATATCGTGTCTCTCTATTTCCCTCTTATAGGGGAGTCATTTCAATTGTATACATACATGATGGATGTAGTCCTTGCCCGGGCTATCATTAAGTCATCCATATATCATCTTGGTTATTTTGTTTCTATTCTCTCTTTTGGAGAGGAGTTTTTCCCACAGGGTTTTCTCCTTTTCTTCATTTTTGAGAGATTGCATTTACATTTGCATTGTAAATGGGTACCTAACATGGCCTTGTAGCTAAGACCCATATTCATAGTCATTTTTCATTGTGTGTATAATAATATTCTCCCTAAGTTGCACTTAAGGGGGGTGTTGGTGTGAATAAATGTATTGTACCTAGTTAATTTACTTACTAGAAACTTAGGGGGCATATTCACATGTTAATTTTACTTGGGATTATAAGATTCCTTCTAGAATTCTTAGTTGTCATTTCTAGATCATATCTTGTCCTAAGTTGTTATGAGTAAGTTGTCTCATGTTATAGGATTATAACACTTTTCATAATATTGTCTAATCCTATCTCTCACCTTGCCTTTATAAGAAAGGCCTATCATGTACATTTTCATGTTCAACCATATTGAATCTTGCATTGTTGAAGTAAGTATTCTTTCCATTTTATCTCTTGTGGAAGATATTTTGGTCTAGAGAAACTATTCCCGGGGGTGTTGAGGAGTCACCATTAACTCCTACAAGTACAACTTAGGGAGTACTATTATGTAAATGACACAAAGATGGGTCTCGAATATGAAGCCATGTTAGGTACCCATGTACAAATGCAAATGAAATCTCTCACAAATGGAGAAAATGAGAACATCTAGTGGGACAAAACTCATCTCCAAAAGAGAGAAAAGATACAATAATTCTCTCCATAAAAGATGAGAGGAAAATACCCCATTCGAGGAAAAAGTCCCCCCATAAGAGAGACGAAGAGAGACCATTCAACCCCCCTCAATAAGATAACCTGTTGTAAAGAAACACTGGAAGCACATTGGTGGAGTAACACTAGAATATTTAATCAAGGCAATCAAAGGAAAGATAATTTTGATGCTAGAAATCTTGGAATCTCTTTGGATCAATCTTAGAATCATGATAAAGCAATAACAGTCCTGATGCAAAAGAACACTAGAACACTCTCAATATGGAGCAACCCTGGAATATAAATAAGGAAACAAGAGATAGAACATTGTTCTAGAACTGAAATAAAGTGAAAAGATCAAAATTGTACTCTCCCAACTTTCAAAATATCTAAGCAATTTCCAAGACACCCATCGAGAAAGAACTGAAGTCACAATATACCTTGTATAGAAATAGGGAAAAGTGCATGGATGACATGATAGAACTCCTCAATACCTTTTCAACACCATGAGAATCACTAAAATTGGAGATCATGGTAAAAATTTATGAGATTGAGAGCCAAAAATGAATCTTTCAAACAATAATAAATTCCTCCAAACAACAAAATTTTGGAAAATAATCTGCACCATTGCAAAATTAATGAAGCTAGCTTTTCAACAATAACTTGTGTTTAAAAAAATGACCTCTTAGATTACAAGTTAAGGAATTTTGAAAAGAAAATATTGATTTGGGCCTTTGGGGACAAAATTTCGGCACACAAGCACTAAGTGTGTGGTCATCGACGTGACCTGTGCTTACAAAAAAGTTATAAAAAATAAGAAACCAACAATGATAGTGCTACTATAGTACAGCGAGCCATAGGATGCACCACCCTAGGGAATATCCCCCTACACACTAAGCATTGGTTGTGACTAGTTAAGGCCTATGACCAGGCTTAAGGCCAATGACAGTAAAAAAGTATTGGTGGATTAAACAAAAAATATTGAATATTAAAACTTGTTTCCTAATAAATGCTTTGTACTGACAAAATAAAGGTGATGTAGTACAACTAGAGGATATGATAGCCAGTAGACAAGTACACAAAGGTAACATGAGGCAAGTATGGGAGGTACATAGAATATTCCAGATGCGAGGGAATATTCCCTATGATTCTATAGATTGTAGACAACTGATGCAACCACACTATAAAGTATGGCCAAGTACGGATTTGTACAACCATACAAAAATATTAATAGTCTAAAAAAATTCCCAATGCCCCTAAAAGAAAGTGTCAAAAATTGATGATTTGACATTTATTCCTATTAATGTAAATAGTGTCTTTATTTATCTAGTTAGCTAATCACTTATCTAGGATTGACCTATTCACACCTATCTTAAGGTTACTTAGGCTTCTTTTGATTTTTACAGTCTCACTTCATAGTATTGAGACACCTGTCCTTATGACTTGAGACACATATTGACAGTTGGTCACCCACTTGTCAAGTGAGGTCATAAGTGTCTCACCTTTGGAGGGGTAGTCAGAGTTTCACTCCTACCTTCTAACCTTCTCATCCTTGCCTATATATGCGAGAAGAATTTTTTTTATTCTACACATTTTATGATAGCTATTTGGCTTTTTCCTTGTGCTTGATTCATTTCATGGTGGTTTGAATATTGCATTCATTATTTGCTATTGCAAAATGGTATTAGAGCATTAAATTACAAGTTCTTTCTTGATTTTGTTGATTCAAGTTTTATCCCTATCAATGAAACATTGTAGAGCTAAACAGATAGCACCATCATATTCAAAAGGCTCAAGAAATGAAAAATACCTTTTTTTTATCATCAATTTCAATATTTTTGCATTTTTTTTGGTATTGTGCCCATTTTTTTGGAAAGATATACAAAAATGATTTTTTCTAGCATAGGGAAAATCTTCCCTCTACTTATTTGTCATTATAGTATAAAATTGTATTCTTGCAAGAATTTGGGCATCCTTGCAAAATGTGCACAACTTTGGCCTATTCGGCCTATTATTGTAGGGTCTTATTTGCCATATTTGTAGACGATATTTGGTGTTTGCAACAATCTTTATATTTTTGGCCTATCTATGGATGGAACCATGGAAGATGTTTAATTTCTGAAAGTTACTATAGGGTGCCATCATTAATCCTACTTCTGTGTGCATTTATAGATCCCTCCTCTCTATCCCATACATACTTTGAAAGAGTCTTTGCATTTACCCAACACAACATATACCTGCACACTTGTTTGAGCCACTAAGGAATCTTCATCCCTACCATGTGGCTTATGTAACTAAGGAAAAAATTCAAGTTACATGAAATCAATTGCATAAACAAAACCCTAGCTAAACAATGAAGCACAAAGGAGTAAAATAGCATAAAACAAAGAACAATCTCACCAAAAGTATTCATGCCCTCCATGATTGACCTTCATTTCCCTTCTCCATTTGCTGCAAAATGATGTTGGCCCTCAGATTTTCATGAGCAACTATTGACCTATGATAATGTCCTAAGCAAATATTAAAGGATTGTACTATTGTTGCAATGTACTCAACAAATGCAAGAAAGCCTAAAGTCTAAAGCATAAAGTAGTCAAACATGAAGTGACATTTAATGAGGTTGAAATTGCCTTTTATAGAAAAGTAAAATTTGAATTAATGGCCAGGATTGAAAGTTGAGAGATGCCTTAAGATCAAAGGCTGCAATTAAATGTGACAACTAGCAATTAGGGTTAGGGAAACATTAGGGTAAAATTTGAAATGAAGGGCTGAGATTTGATATGCATGTGACAAGAAGATATTGGGCACAGAAAAAGAGGCTGCTGGAAAATCAAATAATAATTTAAAATTATTTGATTTTAAAGGCTGAGTTGACTTTTTGAATTAAAAATTAATTTAATTCAAAAGTGGTGGGGTCATGTGACAATAAATAATGATTTTTAATTATTTACTTGGTGAGAAAATAGAAAGTGGGAATGCCAATTTAAATAAATAATTTTATTTAAATTTGGAGGACAAAAGAACAATTAAATAATTATTGGGAATTATTTAATTGTAGAGGAAAGTATAAAGTGAATAATAATTAAATAAATTGAGAAATTTATTTAATTATAGAGAAACATAGGAAATTAGAGACGTATAATTTAAATAAATAAATGAAGTTTATTTATTTAAATAATCAGGAGGAAATAGTTAGGAATTATGATATTAGTACATAAATAAATAATTTAATTATGTGAGGAGGATGTTTGACATAGAAAAATGTGGTTTGTGGGTCTAGGCCATTTTTATGTGTCTATAGCTTCTAGAAGGCCAATATAATGTCAATTTTGACCCAACTCAGAGTGACTTATTTCAGACTCCCACATATGGCTAAAACCAGCCTTAAGAAGCATTCAATACCCAACAAGATCCCTCATTGGGACTTATGGATTTCTAGACTTAGCTTCTACATTTGTAATTGTGGTGTGGAAGGTTATTACTTCCACTTGGCACCACATTCCCTTTGAAGCGACCTCGTCCACAGCACAAGACTTGGTATTCTCATTCACAACACCCAAGGACTTGGTTAATTCCTCCATGCAACCTATCATTTCAAGATTTCTAATCTAGATTGTGATCATTTGAATTAATCGTCTCCACTTGGCATGTTTCTTAAACATTTGTTTCATATATGTTTAGTAATTTTTTTCTTATAACATTTATTGTTAAAACATGAAAAATTGTTCTAAACCATTAGTGGTTAATATTATCCATCAAAGTTTTGCTAATACTCAAAAGGTGGATCAAATATTGAATAAATTTGTAAAGGGGAGTAGAGACTTTCTTTTACCATAGCTTGCAAAATGGGGGATTTTTTCAAATTTTTCTTTTAACTTTCAAGTGGGGGGATGTTTTTTCGAGTGTGAATAGTCAATGGGAAGCTGTTTACGATGCTGACATTTTGACATCAAGACTATTTCAAAATTGTACCTTTTTAATCTATTTTTTTATCCTCTAAAAATTGGTGTAATTTATGTAATTTTTCAATGAGGTATAAATTTCATGCCATTTATAAAAAAATGACACTTATTTTTGAAATTCATTAGAATTTCGTAAGGACTCCAAATTTGTAATCAAAATTTAGTTTATGAAAGCTAATTTTTTACAATTTTGTAAAAATCTCTGTGAGTTATAAATGGATAATTTGGCTTCTAAGCTTGGCACAATCTTGTAATTCTTTTTTTTCACCTTTTAGGGGGTATATAATTAGATACAATACAATTTTAGGGATCCCAGTTTTCTAAGGAAAATTTCAAGTTCCTTGTTGTGCATGCACAATGGATCCTAAAATTGACTTGTTAACTCCACATAATTTCCACACATGGAAATTAAAAATACAACAATTACTTCAATCTAAGGGATTATGGAAATTTTTTAATGTCCAACAAATTCAATTTACTGGGGAGTTTGAATAATTTACTAATTGAAACAAGTTAGATGGGGTAATGGGAATCATAGGTCTTCTTATTTTTGATAATTTGCAAATCCATATTTCTATTTGTACAACTTCTAAGAAAATGTCAGATAATTTTGAAGATCTCTTTGGTAAATTTGATGAATTCAAGGTTCTACAATTAGATGTTGAATTAACAACATTGTCTCAAGATGCCTTATCTTCTATTGAAGATTTCTTGGTTCAATTTAAGTCTTTGATTTCTAGAATACAAGGTTGTGGTAAAACAAAAATAGATAAAGACTGTGAATTCTTGATTTTTTCTAATTTAAGAGGTCCCTATTAGATATTTACTTCTTCCTTTTACTCTACCATGGATGCTCTTGGAACAACACATGGAATTTGTCTTTTGAATAGTTTTGTGATATAATTAGAAGAGAACAATCTAAACTAACATCTATGGATGCTATCACCTCTTCAAAAAGTTAGGCACTATTTGTCTAATCATCTAAGGGAAAAGGAAATAATCATTCAAATAATCCTAGAAGGTAGAATCAACTCCAAAGAATGAGCCATCATCTAAGCAGAAGAATCTAATTTGCATAGTCAAGAAAGAAGACTTACAATCTAAAAAGAAACTTCATTGTATTTTTTGTGGATTATAGAATCATGATATAAAAGTTTGTCATAAGAAGATTGTAGCTTTGGAAGAGGCCATGTAAAGACACAACATTTATTTCCCAAACCTACTAAGGGTCATGCCCTTACAACTAGAGGTTTGGATTCATCTGCTCGGATAGTTATATAGTTGAATCAAGAGTGCCACACCACATGAATCACTCACAAGATATTCTAGCATCTATTTTTTATAACACTAATTCTCATATTTTAGTGAGAAACTCTTCATAGATTCCAATTATGAGTTCAAGTATAGTACAATTGACAAAGGGTAGCATTGAGGATTTTTTCCATGTTCTTGAGATTTCAACTAATCTCCTTTAGTTTACAAGATTTTTCATATTGGTGATGGAAAGGTAATTGAGTTTTCATCACATGATGTATTTATTCAAAAAATAAACCATCCAAAGAGGATTGTTGTATTGGGTAGAGAAAATCATAGGTCTCAGTTGTACAATTTTCATGGTTTTGATTATCTTGTGGAGCATCACATATTTCCCATGCTAACTCTTTGAGTAGAATTTTGCGTGAGAGGTTTGGACACCTTAATTACAAGTATCTTCAACAGTTGAGTACTAAGAATATGACACTTGGACTCCCTAAGGTATCTTGCATAGAGGGTGTTTGTAGAGGTTGTGTATTTGGAAAACATCATTAGGAAACCTTTCCAAAGTGTAAGGCCCATTGTTTACTACCTTGAGTTGGTTTATAGTGACCTCATTTCATTTCCACCTTCATCATTTTCAAGAGTAAAGTATGTACTCACTTTCATTGATGACTACTCTTATTGCACTTGGGTGTACTTTCTTTAGTACAAAAGTGATGTCTTCCAAAATTTTAGGACCTTCAAGGTGTTTGTGGAGAAGCAATCATGTTCTTCTATTTAGCAGATCCACCTATATAATGGGGGAATATGTGAACTAGAAATTTATGGAGTATTGTGTTTAGCATGGCATTCAACCTTAGTATTTGATTCACTACACTCTTCAAAAAAATGGTGTTGCCAAAAGAAAGAATGGATCATTAAAGAAGATGGAAAATTATATGCTTTAGTCTAGGTCTATGGCCCCATCATTTTGGGGTGAGGCTATCAATTATGTCAACTATATTCAAAACCACACTCCCGATAAGGAAATTTAGAATCTCACTCTAGAGGAGGCTTGGTCTAGAATCAAGCTTGGTGTTTCCTTCTTCACAGTATTTGGTAGTGAAGCTTGGGCATTCATTCCGGATGATCAACGTAGGACAATAGAGAGTAAGAGTCAATAATACATCTTTGTTGGTTATTGTGAGGATGTGAAATCCTATAGGTTATTTGATCCTATCACTAGGGATGTCCACTTTCATGGAGATGTATGATTCGATGAGTCTTTCCCACAAACAAATCCTCCACAATCTTCTTCTTCTTCACTATCTACTCCACCTTCATCATATCGTGATGATACCTTAGTACTTGAGGAGATTTTAAATGATGTTCCTAATCCACCACCACCTCCTCCTCTTAGTACTCATGTTTTTCCAAAGTGGGCTAGAGGTGTTGTTGCAAAGGTTGGTGCTTTAGCAGGTGATCCTAGATGATCCTATAGATTCACTCATTCATAGACTTCTAGCACTATTCTATTCAGTCATGCTATATCTCCAGATCCATATATATTTTTATAGGATTCTGGTATTCTAGCTTGGGATAGTGCTATGGCAGAGGAATATTCTTTATTGGTGAAGAATAATATATATGGGATTAGTTAATCTTCCTAAGGGAAGAAAGTTGGTTCAGTGCAAGTGGGTGTACCACACCAACTATGTGATAAGGGTTCTATTGAAAGATACGAGGCATGTCTTATGGCAAAATGATTTTCCCCTATAGCCAATATAGATTCAATTTGCCTTATTCTTTCTATTGTTGCATCACAGAGATGGCTAGTTTATTAGATGGACATGAAGAATTCCTTTCTACATGGTGATATTCATGAGGAGATCTATATGGAGCAACATATAGGTTTTTTCCAAGACTCTTCACTTGGTTTTAGGTTATGTTGTTCTTTATATGGTCTCAAGCAAGCCCCTAGGGCTTTGCATGAGAACATAGATGGTCTCTTTCTTGCATCTAGTTTCACTTGTTGCCACTAAGATCATATAGTTTACATTCATAGACATGGAAATGAAAATTTTATACTCGTCTTATATGTTGATGACTTGATCCTTACTAGTAGTTCCTCATCTATGATTCAAAATATTCAACATAGTTTGATGGCATGTTTTGACGTGATAGATCTTGGGCTTTTGCATTTCTTCCTTGGTCTTCAAGTTATTTAGTCTATTGAGGGTATTTACATATATCAATAAAATTATTCCAATTGCTTGCTTCATTGATTTTATATGAGTAATTGTAAGCCTACACCTACACCATTTTAGTCTGGTTTCACTTTGACTACCACTTGCACCACACCTAGTGTTGATGCTACTTTTTATAGACAGTTAGTTGGTAGCCTTTTATTTTGACACACACACATCTAGATATTACCTTTGTTGTTGGGCTTGTCTCCCATTTTTCACATGACCCTCATGAGAGTCATTAGAAGGTAGCCAAGTGTATTTTGAGGTACATTAGTGACACCACTCATTCTAGAATTCAATACACACCAAGGGCCTCATAGATAGTAGGGTACACCGACTCAAATTGGATAAAAGATGTTGATTCTTGGAAGTTCACTTCCAATTTTATTTTTTCTCTTGGTTTCATTGTAGTTTCATGGTATTGCAAGAAGTAAACCACTATTGCATTATCATCTACCGAGGTTGAGTATAGAGGATTAGTTCTTGCTAGTCAGGAGGTACTATGGCTTCAATAACTTATGATAGAGTTTTGTCTTCCACTTGATCATCCTACTATAATTTTGTGTGAGAACTAAAGTGCCATTCACATATCTTAGTTGAGAATTAGTAGAAAAAGCACACCAATATTCATATGCACTTTATTTGATAACTTATCTAGGATGGTGTTCTATCCTTAGAGTATTTGCATACTAAGGACCATGTTCCAAAAATCTTCACTAAACCTTTAGCATCGACTTATTATATTGTGTTAGAACAGATTCTTGGGATAAAGGAAGTTTTCCTTGGGGAGTTTTGAGTCCTCCTTCCATTGTATATAGTTCTCTTTTTTGGAGGGGAGTTTTTTCCATTGGATTTTCTCCTTTACTTTGAGACTTTTATTTTGTACATGATTACCTAACATGGCCTCATAGTCAGAACTCATAATTATTGCATACATTACTCCATAGGTTGCACTTAAGGGGGGGAGTTAGTGTAAATAGTGCCTTTATCTACCTAGTTAGCTAATCACCTCTCTAGGATCAACCTATTCACATCTAGCTTAAGTTTACTTCGGGGTGTTGCCACAATAATGGGCTACACTTTTGGGACATCTTGATTTTTGCTGAAATCACATATTTTTAGAAAATATAACGATTTAAGCCTTGAAAGGTTCCATTTAAAGGATTTTAATTGAAGAGGGTTTGATCAAACCCCCTTAGATCACACCACCTTGGATAGAACCCCACTAGTTTTAAACCATACCGATAATGGAGTCTCCTCTACACCTATCAAAATGTTGATAAAAAACCACTTTTGATTTACCTTTTGGGGGATCAAATAGATTTATTTAAAATTTATTTTTTGTAAGTATATAGTCCTTATTACAAGCTTCCCAAAAAGTTTAATTTTAAATATATTTTATTTGATTATTATATTTATTATTTATTTCTTGTGAATGTAGGTTTTTCACCAAAAATCAAGCTCTATGTTCTACATATGTGGAAAATAGTAGATTACCAAAAAAAATCTAAAAAATATCTATGCTCTTGGTATTGATGTCCTTGATCCAACAAAAATAAATAAATTTTGATACACACAATAAAAGTTATGTGAACTATACAATAAACCTATGTCTAAATTGTTATTGGTTTGACTTCAAAACTTAGTTAAGAAAAAATATTCAATAAAACACTATGAAACCAACTGAAGGAGCTAGATATAGTAGTTACAAATCTAAATTAAAAAAACTAGAATTTTATCCTTCATAAAAAAAAGTTGTGTTATACAGTAGACATCACTCTTTAAAAATGTTGTTTACTATTAAAAATTAGTTATCGAAGGAGATGAAAAAAAAATGCAGTTTGATTCCATTTTTTTTTTAAATATATATTTAGAATCTATAGAAAAAATTTCACAAATCACTAGTTTGCATCATCTTCAAATTCCTCATGGTTTAGTAGCTATAGGTGTCCAAAAATGAAGATTTAGTTAAAAAAGTTATGTTCAATGTCAAGTTTGGCCAAAACGTGTAACCCACTATTGTGGTATCACCTTTAGACTTCTTTTAATTTTTTGTCTCACTTCATAACATTGATACATGTGTCCTAATAACTTGAGACACCTATTGACACTTGCTCACCCACTTTTCAAGTGAGCTCACAAGTTCCCTACCTTTGGAGGGGTAGTTAGATTTTCTTTCCTACCTTCTCACCTTCTCATCCTTGCCTATATATGCAAGTCTTGATCATTGTATTCTACACATTCTATGATAGTAATTTAGCTTTTACATTATGCTTGATTGATTTCGTGGTAGTTTAAATATTGCATTTATTATTTGTTGCTCCAACAATTACTTAGGTTCTTAGGCCTTTTGGACGCAATGACGTGGTCTGTTTTGACCCAAAGTGCTCCAAAATATCAGTTACTTCCAAGATTTGACAACTAAAACCCTCCATGAAACCCTTGAAGGTCAGTCCAAACATGATGAAAATTGATGAAAAAAAGGAAAATTTGACTTTCTCTGATGCCCTAGATTCAATGGTGAGGTCCTTGAAACCCCAACTCACACCTAACAAAAATTTCATGCCAAGATTGGTCCCTAAAATTTGGGAAGAAGTGTGCAGCACTGAGCTCTAATACCATGTAGGATTTTAGGGTGAACTCCTCAACACCCCAGAATCACTTGCAAGACAACAATAACTTCAACAAGAGAGAAATGACAGAAATATCATGGGTATGTGCACTAAGTTGTGACACAAAAATGGCTCTTAAGATGCCACTTTTTTTTTTTTTGAAATCTATAAAGTTTGATGTTCATAGGAAAATGAAGATAGTCATGGTAAAAATTTGGAGATGCAACAAGAACAAGGGTTGTAATGCTCTGAATCTACTTTCTAGATTACTACTTTTTTTTTTAAATAATGAAGATTAAGGGTTTGAAATAGGGGGCCACACAAAGTGGTCCTTTTCTGATAAAAAAATAGCATACCGTCTATTGTGGCCCCCTAAAAAGTTAACTTTTTGTAGAATTTCAAAAATCAAAACTGTGAGAAATTAGCTAACACCATGTAGTTTATGTTGGTTTTTTCGATGAATTTTTTAATGAATTTAATATTTTACTAATTTTTGAAGTGGACACATCCTGAAAAGTTGAAATTTGATTGTACTCCCTCCTATTTTTTTAAAAAACTAATCAAAAATCAATTTTCATTACGTGTAGAATGGAGTCTAGTTTCTAAAAATGTAATTTGTTTCAAAATTCAATGAATGAGTAAAAATCTATACCCAAACTAGCACATGTTGGTTTTTGAAAAAAAATAGAGGAATTAACAAGAGAAGCTATAGATGAAAACCTTAACATAATCAAAATGTCAGAAAATTATATGGCTAGATAACTAAGAGAGCCTAACGTCGTCGCAATATTTAAAAAAATTGCATTAGAACATGTGTAAACCTAATGGAGAGCACAACCAAAAATGTTTGAAATTTTGTTACCCTTTCAGAAAATCATGTCCTTGGCATGAACTAGTCATCCAAACCTTTGGGTTGGATTCCCAAGGAAAAATTCAATCCTTTGGGTTGGTATTTCTCAATGCAACTCATTTGGTGAGTGCCAGGTTTAGCACTCGCCAAATGTGAAGCATGAAATTTTGTTGAACTCTTTCCTTTTTGTCTTTCTCCTTCTCATTTACATATGGATATTTAATTTCTAATAATTTAAGTTATATTTCATGTATATGGTTTCAAGATGTTTGAGAGTGGTTTCAGATCTCTTGGAGTTATAATGCAAATTCTAGTTTTTTGAAGATCTTCTAATTTTTCAAACAGTTAAATTTCAATAATTAGCATGTCAAATTTTAGTAATCAGGAGGTCAAATTTTAGTAATCAACAAGTTGTATCATCTTTCTCTCTCCATCTCACTCATTTTAATCTCTTATCCTCTAGACCTCTCTCACACTATCTTCATCCAATTATTTGACTCTCTCTCCCTTGAGCTCAAGAACTACTTCTCTACATGTCCATCTCTCTCTCTCTCTCTCTCTCTCTCTCTCTCTCTCTCTCTCTCTCTCCTT
>VDFB02281492.1:355129341-355177418 GCA_007258455.2 Sequoia sempervirens
GTTTATGTGTAACAATCGGGTGGTCACAATTGAGGCTGACCCTGAGGCTATCCACCTATGTGAGATGGTGGCTACTAGTCAAGCTTTAGTTGTGCCCACTCTTATTTCTTTAGTATCTTCTAGTGTGCCGATGTTTACCCCAACAATACTTGCTGTAAAGGATACTCTCGAGGTAAACGCCCCTAAATAATATCCTTCTAAATCAAGGAGTCCTAAGGGTGCTCCTTCCACCTCTTCTCAAAGGAATGCATGTCTTGGTGGTGATTGGGGTCCTTTAGAATTTACAAAATCCTTTATTGGAGAATATATAGTCGAATTGATCCACTTAGACCTTCCGACAACATCATCCACACCCGCTATCAAAGATTATTATTCTTTTGTATCACAGGGTAGTGTTAGCAATAATTGTAATATCCTTAGTTTTGATCCTCCTTCTGAGGAAGAGGATTACACTTCGGCCAAAGAGGATAGTGTTGGAAATCCTATTAGTAATAATGATAGTGATCTCATAAAGGAGTGTGCTCCTTGTTGTTGGGATAATGCTCTTTATAAGGATCCACCTTCTTTCCAAGACCTGCAAACATGTTATGGCTCTAACTTTAAGCTCATCTCTAAATGTGGCTACGAGCGTAAAGGTTGTGGGCGCAACAAGCAAGGAATTCAGGTACCTATAGAATTTGTGCCTCACAAGCATAATCTAGGGCTTGGTTGCTCAAATGATCAATCTAAAAGGGAACCACAGTTGAATGGTGACATGAATTCCACTCAAACTTGTTCTCATGGATTGATTTATCCTCCCTTGTCTTCTATCTTTGTGCCTTCTTCTTCTTGTGAGAAGTCAAACCTTTCCCCACAAGAGAAAGGGTTGCTTCCCATTCCTCATTCTTTGTCTAAGAAAGATCGTATTTTGTTGAGGCTTCTAAAAGCCCACTTGATCACTCTTCCTTCTCCCATGCATAATAAAATTCACAAACATAATGAAGGAGAGCATCCCTTCTGTGCATACCATCGAATGCTTGGCCATTCCACTAGCGAATGTAAGGCCTTGAAAGAAAAAATACAACAACTTTGTGATTCAGGTGCCATCAAACTCTTGTTTGATTGACACACCTTCCTTTACTTTGCTTGACAAGTGATATCGAGGTTTACCTCTATCTTGCATGTTTAAAGTATTTTGCATGGTTCTCCTCCGCTGTATGTTGGGGGCAGTGATAACTTATTTTAGAGATGTGAGTCCTTCTTAAGGACCCTCTCTCTTTATATATATTTCAATCAAAGCATCCCTTGAGTGGACCCCTTTGCTCTTTTGAAGGGTTCCCAAGGGACCTCTTTGGAAGCTTTTCTTTCGAATGAGTTCCTTTTGCATTTGGCTTGGGGACAACCTGACTAGACCTTACCTTTCAAATAGTGCATCCCTTGAGTGGACCCCTCTTTTTTTCACACCAGGTTCCCAAGGGACCCCTTTGAAAGTTTTTCGGTCTACGTGACTGATCACTTTTTTAGACACATTCTATCTGCGGGTAAATGTGTTGACGCTTTAGACATGTTCTATCTACGGGTAGACGTGTCACCACTTTAGATGCGTCTTATCTGCGGATAGATGTATTGATGCTTTAGACATGTCCTATCTATGGGTAGACATGTCGTCACTTTAGATGCTCCTATCTACGGGTAGACGTATCGACACTTTAGACATGTTCTATCTGTGGGTAGACGTGTCACCACTTTTAGATGCATTCTATCTACGGGTAGATGTATCAACTCTTTAGAAACACTCTACCTGCAGATAGATGTGTCGTCGCTTCCTGACTCTGTGGAGTCCACTTCTTGGGGTTTCCTTCATGTGAGAGTTCTTGAAGGATACCTTCCTTATAGGTCTGCAGGTCTGTAAGGCACTTTCTCAGCTTCTTCCATATGAGAGATCTTGGGGGATGCCTCCTTACAAGTCTGCAGGCTTGTGAGGCACTTTCTAGTGATACAGGTTCTCCTCCTCAAGCGGGGTTTGCTTTTATCACATCCTTTGTGGTGCGGGTTCTACTCCTGAGCGGGTTTTTCTTTCACCATGCGCTTTGTTCATCTCTCTTATCTCTTGCATATACTAGATCGAAGATATGCACCTTCTTCATCCTGAGTATATGCCCTTCCTTCATCTTAAAATTTTTCTATGTATTGTTTGGGGACAACACATAGTACTAAGACAACCTTCTACATCAAGGTCTCTTTACTTTCCTTACTCGAATCCTTTAGATTTTTATGTTCTACGTTGCTATCTGGTGCAGGTTTGTTCTTGTCTAATGTATTGGTTTTGTAGATTGTCAGCCTGGGGGCATGCTTCCGTGGTTTGAAGAATTATCTACTTCCTCTATAATATCCTTTTGGTGTATGATGTTATGTATGTTTAGTAGATTTCATTTAGCGTGCATATTAATGTAGATTCATATGCTCGCTAAAGTGGGGGAAAAATATATAAGAACAAAATTGTACCTTTGCAATTTTTCCTACATTCTTGCTTCCACTTTATTGTCCACTCCCTTAGCATCTTGAGTAGGCTCATTTTGGCCCTTGCATCAACCTTTTTCCCTCTCAAGATGTTCCAACACCCCTTTTTCAGTAGCCACCCTTGCGTGCCAACTTTGCATTGGACTTTGTGCTTTTCCCATTCACGTTGTTTTGTAGCATGATGCGTTTGGACACTAGCACACCATGCAAATGACTGCGCACCGCGCTAGTGTCCTGCAACATTTCAACGCTTAGACGACCGTTTTCAGGCATGTTTTCCACTTGGCAACTAAGTTTGTCAGTGGAAACAACTCAGGATTCTCTATAACAGCCCGGGAAGCTTCTTCTCTTCCTTTTTAATTCATTATTTCCATCCATTTGCAGATTCTAAGTCCTTCCAAGTATGGCTAGCATTTTTCTAGTCTCATCCTAGCTTTCAATCTCACTCCATCACTTACTTATAGTTTGTTGTAGCAGCTTCAAGCTCTCTCAAGCTCTCTTAGCAACACTCTTTGTATCCTTCTTAGCCCTTGCAAATCCATTCTATGCTTGTGAGCATCTTGGGATTCCATATCCCCTACTATTTTCATATTTACTTGGTGATACAGGTTCTCCTCCTCGAGCGGGGTTTGCTTTTATTGCACACTTATTCATGGTGTGGGTTCTACTCCTAAGTGGGTTTTGCTTTCACCACACACTTTGTTTGTCACTCTCTTCTTGGTTGCCCATGGAGGTGGGAACACCAAAATGAGGGTTTGACCGAGGCAAACCCCTATACAGCCCCAACATTCTCCTCATATATCATGCTTACGATTTTTGAAGACATTCATTTGGTGGAAGCTCCATCACTCACACAGTTGTAAGTATTTTCTCTCTCTTCCTTATCTTTATTAGTTCTACTTCATTATGTTTCATTTGTATCACTTTATCACATTCTGTCATTTGCATACATTCTATCAGTTCTTAATAATCTATTTGCTAGCAGTCATTTAGGAATTTTCTATGATAAACTCAGTCTCTAGTTCGTATGAGATGCCAACGCACCTTTGAGATGCTAGTGTGCTGCACTATTGTTTGCTTTCTGTGCTGACGTCCTTTGGCCAAGAGCTTGTCAGTCTATTTAGAAAAGCTCTGTGAGCTGGTCTTTTGGATTATAGAACTCTTGTCGTTGTTTCATTGAGGTGATATAGGGCAGTTCACTATGAGGATCTCTTAATGAAGAGAACTTGTGAGTAGCGAATCCCCCTATATCACATAAGGTATAATCATCATAGCTGAAATAACACCCACAAAAAATGCTAACACATCCAAATATCCATACCTCAAATGCATACAAATCATAACAAATGAAACTTATGCCATTAAAATATACAAATTATAACATACAATCACAAGCTCCAAGTTCCAAACTTGTTAATGAAGAACATACACAACTAGGAAATTCCATCACATAGGTAATGCAAAATCTGAAAAATGATCAAGGAATCTAAATATCCACCAATAGAATCACATAGAAAGTGTAACTAATATCATGTAGTATTAAGGAACATCCATAAAGATATGCAAATCTTGTAAACCAATATGCTGCAATACAAGTCTCACCATAAGTCTCCATAACTCTCCCAATTTCTTCACACTCAACAAAGGAAAGAGATAAAGGAACATCCATGTCGTCACCAAATAATTATGAACAACACATGACCACAAACATAGTTATCACCATAGCTCCACATAATTCTCAACTCCAATTTCATGTGAAAACAAACCCCAAAGAGAATATAAATATCCACATCTAATGATAACCAAGATGCATGCATATCAAACCAAAGAAAGATCAAACCAAATCCATTCCCAAAGCAATGGAATAAGCCTAATAACATATCATAAACTCAACATCAATGAATAATATCACAATGCATAAGGAGATAAACATGCCAAAATCCCTCAAATAAATCCTCCAAAACTAGAAAACCATAGCTCAACATCCATATGCATGAGAAAACAAAGCATAGAACATAAAGCATATAAAAATAATAATGGGCAATATCTCTTAGATGATAAACCATTGAGTAGACCAAGAGTGGGGAATGATAATGCTCCTCCAAGATATCCAAGTCATCAAGAATCATCTAAGAATAATCTCCTCATAGGTCCATGTTCAAATCACATCCAACTAGGGTGTAGGCTCCTCAGACTTCCTTGTTGAAACCCCATCAAAAGAGTAATCATCTCAAAAAATGGCTCTAATCATAAGAGATATCCTAGCCTCGCCTATGTCTCCAAGTATCCATGAGCATCTATAACTGATCAATCCATGCAAAACTCCAAATACAATATAGCATCATCATGAAGCTCCCAAGCAAATGATCAATGTAGTACTCAATATCAAGAGAACCACTAAGACCAATTCCAAATTCCTAATAACTGAATCAATAACTTAACCATGACACCATGATCTCACATCTCCTCAAAATAAGATCATATGCTCTAATGAAAATATCATGTAACTATATCATGCCAAAAATCTAAATGTGTAATCAAGAGTACATCATGAAATAATGATAAAACCATCCTATCAAACAAGGACCACATGTGAAAAGACAAATCATGACACATCAACCAAAGACTAAAGAGTCCTCCATGGCCAACCAAGATGTAGACATATCGAAACCATATGAAGATTACCATCTCCTATAAATAAGATCATCCATTTCCAAGTGATGAATCCACATCATCGACAAAATCTCCCAATGAACTATGATACTGAGCTCTCTATGGCATCATGATAACCATCCTATAAAATAATATCCTCTATGGCCCCAACACAATCAAGGAACTCAACACCTACCTCCCAACAGGAAGAGTACAAACCATAATCTCCAAAACAAAGAAGATACAACACCACCAAACCATCACTATCATAAGCTCCCACTGAATAGTGTAATCAAGCTAACCATGACATCATGGTAAAAACCTCCTCAATGAAAATCAACTGGAAAGATCCTCACATAATCAAAGAACTCAACAGCACTAGGAGCACCCAAAAGGAAAAGTATAACCATGATCCTCAAACCAAGAAGATATATCACCACAAAAACCTAGAATCCAACACTATCAACAAAGAAATTGAATAAACAATCGTGTCATGTGAAAGTACCTAAAGCACAAGGAAAATTCATGACACCACGGTCACCACCAAATATACCAACAACAAGCTCCAACCATGTCATACATTTTTGCATCATATAGTCAACAATCATAGGTCCCAAATCCAGAATCCACCTGGTAATACCATCTCTCCACCTCAACATGATAACCAAATCAACAAAAAAAAGTGACTAAACCAAGCCACAAAACTAAATCTACAACAACACTAAAGCATCTATGGGCATACAAAACCCACATCCAAGTCATATATGCAACCTCTAAGTGTAGAAAAATTTACAAAACTATTCAACTCATAGATCCAATAATGTAAAATACAAATCCAACAATTTATTGATAACCATGTCAAATGAGAGTAATTAGAGATGTATATGTGAGTATACAATGACTCCAACACCAAATCACCAAGATCTGAATAGCCATAAGTTCACAAAATCATCATATTCAACAAGAACACATAAACAACTCATATGAAAATAACAATAAATAAATCATGCCAAAACATCTCCAAACCCAATCCATTGTGTAGTGCTCTAAACAAGCTTTTTGTTGACTATAAGTCCAAAATACAACTCCATATGCACAAGTTATGACCTTTCCAATTTTGAAAATAATATTTGACTTCCAAGAATAATTTATCTATTAAAATAATAAAATCAGAAAAAACCATTGATACCACACCTAAGTACATCGAATCACCTTTCCAACGAGTATAAGATGTTGAAAAACTAACACTCTGGGAGAAAGTTATGCACTCTAGAAAAAAAAGTTGCTCAATTTTGCTATATTGTGGTACGTTGGTGGCCCTTGGGTGAATGTACTTGAAACAATATAAAAACTGATTTAATTTATTAAAAAAATAGGTGGTATTTTGAATGTTTTAGTGATGGTTTTTATTGTTGTCACTTCCGACGAGGGATTGTGGGCTGGGCACCCATGAGATCAGGGGACCCCCCCATAGGTCCTTTAGTTATTATTTTTAAAAATTTTAATTTAAATTTTTTATAAAAAAAATTGTGCAAGAAATAATTTTTTAAATCGCAAAATTATATTTTTTTCTTATGTAAATGATTTGGCAACAATAGGGTCATACAACAGAGGTAGGAGGGAATTTTTTTTGCATTTTTTTCATTGTGACCAAAATAGGTCAAATTTAATGTTAATCTTCATCTCTCAGGCCTCCTAGATCTAATGGTGAGGTATGTTTTTTCCCAAGGAGTCATCTAAAATATTTTCCCTACAAAACCCTCATAGTGAACAATTATAAAAAACACTTTTTCCAACAAAAATACATAAACCTAAATCTACAAAAATAAACCATAGATCTGTAACCTCAAAATCCCAAATCTGTAAAAACAACCTGCACAAAACCCTCATACCTTGCAATGTCTTTATTATTTCCATGTAAGCACTGGATTCAACTATGCACTAGATCTACTCCAACAAGGTTATACAAACCACAACCATGGCTCTAATACCAAATGAAAGGAAATATACATCAGCCCATGATATAATTTCTACAAAACCCAAATAGAGAAATGTATGCAAATAACTATTTAGAATCCATGTGCAAAAGAATATACAATATACCATCAAATATGACACAAGATATACCTTGGGAAAACCCTCAAGAGGGAAAAAAACAACCTCCAAAGCCATCCATCACTCATATATTATTCAATAATAAAGATTACAATAAATATTCATAATTCTCCTTGAATACCCTTGAAACATCAAGCCCTATACAAGCATTGCATGTGAACAAGCATATAACCACACATTTCATGCCATTATTAAAACCTTACAAATGCTAACAAGAGATGCTCTCAACCAACCAATAAGTCAGCCTTAGACAACTACCCATGTGCCTGCTTTTATAGAAACAAGCTCATAAAAAACCACCCAGTGATATTATATAAAACCATGTTACTAATACCATGAGCTTACAAAACCATTAACCCCACATTTTCTTTTTGGTACTAAGTTTTCCCAATATTGTTCATATTTTACCAATGTGCAACCCCAAATTAAATATTTCACAATTTTACATACAACACATAAAGTAGCCCCACGGATGCTAACCCATGTGATGCACAAATCCTTAGATCCCCTAGGCGCACCATAAATAATAATAAAATAGTACATTATATCATTATGCAAGGTGGACAAGACACATTGTCTTAACACTTTGAAGCCACCAAGAAATCAATTACCTAGGCTCCTTTTCTTTCCAACCCAAACTATGACAAAGAATTCATGTCCTATATACCTTCAAAGGGAGTTGGTATGACAAATAATTCATCTTGTCTTCAGAGGAGTCAAATATATTGTATTTCCTAATATAGCTAAATAATGACAACTTGGAGCAACCAATAGCCTTTTTTAGTGAAGGTATCAAAGACTATGAGTTGAAGTATGGCTGTGTGGAGAAACAAGTCCTTTCTTTCAAGTCAGAGCACTAGATACTTAGTTCAAGAAAATGCTCTCTAACAATAAGATCCAACTGATGGTTCCTCATGAAAGTGTTAAGTAAATTCTCTTGAGCAAGGACATTAGTGAGAAAAGAGCTAGGTGGTTCACCAAAGTCATAGAGTATGATGTGGACATCAAAATTGCCAATCTTGTAAGGGGAAAGGGGCTATCTGAGTAGCTTGAATCAAATTTTGAGGCTCAAGAAGAGATTGCCTTTTCACTACAAGAAGATCTACTAGCTAATCTTGATATCCTTGAGTGTAGTTCAGTACATGATATAAATACCTTTTTACAAGAAAGTAGCTATCATCCAAGTCTGGATAGGGCAAGGAGAAGATATTTAAAATTGTTGTCCTTCCCCTTTATATTGGTGGGTGACATATAGTTCAAAAAATACCTCAATGGAATTATGCTAAGGTACATTGAGAAGGATAAGGTTAAAAGGTGTTGGAAGATTTCTATGATGGCCCATTAGGTGGTCATTTCTCTCCAAGGACCATTTCTACTAAGATAATGAGGGTTGGATGTTATTATCCAAATATATTCAATGATGCTCATAAATGGGTGAGGAATTATAAGAAATGTGCTTTCTTTTCTAGGAAGAAAAGGTTAGCTACCCTCCCTCTTCATCCCATTCAGATAGATCAACCTTTTTCTCAATAGGGTTTAGACTTCAATGGTACGATCAACCCACCATCCAATATTGGAAAAAAATGGGTGCTGACAACTATAGATTATTTTACCAAGTGAACAAAGGTAGCTAGACTTATAGAAGATACTAAGGCTTTAATCCTTGACTTCCTAAAATGGATTATGACTAGATTTGGTGTCCCATCCACCATTATCTTTGATAATTCTAAGGCCTTTATAGGAACTCAAATCAGTTAATGGGTAGTCAAGAATGGCGTTTATTTGAAAACTAAGGTTGTCAAATTATTATCCTTAGGGAAATGGATTAGATGAGTCTAGCAACAAGAACTTGATTATAATTTAATTAGGAATACGATTGAGGATAATTAGAGATCTTGGCATGATAAGCTTAAGATAAACCTTTGGAATGAAATGATCACTCCAAAGAAAGTCATTGAAAACTCCTCTTATATTCTTGTTTATATGGGAGGGAAGAAATGCTTCTATTATCACTTGAGTTTCCTTCTCTTGAATTATCCCAACAACTAGCAATGTTAGAAAATGATGCAATGGAATTAATTTTGTCCAAGTTGATGGAGTTGGAAGAAACCAAGAAGAGAGAAATACATATCCTTGAGACTCAACAATCATAGGTCAAGAGAAATTTTGACAAGAAGGCTATCAATAGAGTGTTCAAGGAGGGAGACTTCGTGTTGAAGTGGGATGCAAATAGAGCTAAGGTTGGAAGGCATACATAGTTTTATGCTATTTGGAATGGTCCATACATGATAACTAGCTTCAAGGAGGCTAATGCATTTCATCTTTCCAAGTCGGATGGCGAATTTATTCCCATCCTAGTTAATGTGATACACCTCAAGCCCTATTTTTGAGGTTTTTTTAAAAATCATTTATGTATATTAGTTCAATTGATGTTTTTTCTTTGTAAGAAGTGTTGTTGCACATTACATTCTTAGTAGGAGAATTTATGATTTAGGTTATTTTTCTTTCCTCCAAGTGTAGTTTTCACATGTTGTTGTCCTACTTTTATTATGTTTTGAGGCATGTTTCTTTGTTGTTTGTAGGGCCCCTATGACTTGATGCCCATTAGATTGATAAGGTTGCACTAGAACCATGATTACTAGGCAATCATCCCACAAAGGTCACTAAAATGTTGACATTTTATGCCCTCCTTATGGCCCATTAGTTATAACTAATTAGTGATATCCTAAATGGCCCATCTATTTTAAAACGTGTCTCTAATGGTTTCATTAGTGTTCCCTTGTTCATTTTTGGTCAATTACCCAAGTTGAAAATCCAAATAATTGACTAAGTGTTGTAAATTTTGGGGCATTAAACTTTCAATTTAATATCCTTACCTTCATGTCTTCCTTATTGACCCTAATTCCCCATCTACAAGACTTGTAAAAATCACTCGAGTTTTGATTTTGTTGGCCCATTGGGCTATTGTGAGTTCCCTTACTTTCATGCCTCTCCAAAGTCCTTTCCTTCACCTTCTCAACCCTCGACTCCTAATGTTCACTACTTGAAAATTTCCTAAGCATTTTAGAGTTTCAATGTTTTCCTTACCCATATACCAAGTCAAGTCCCCTTCCTCTAGTATTCTTGATCCTAACACCCTAACAAAATCCCTTGTCTAAACTGTGTTACTTTCCAAGTTTCAAGGTTTCACATCCCTTCCAACCTTCCTTTTCATCCCTAATTCCCCAAAGATCCACCTGTCCATTATAACATTGAATGTTGATATCATCATCCCTTCATCTCCATTATGAAATCATGCTAATTTCATCCTCGTATTCACCTCCTCAATGACATCCTGATAATGTCATCATTTGCTATCATAATCAAGGATTAAATTTTGGGCATCCCTCTTCCCCTCCTTAAATTTTGGGCATCCCTCTTCCCCTCCTCATGACAAGTAGTTAGGTGTTAGCTCAATAGCCCAATTTCTAATAAAGTTAAGTGAATAAGGCATTATCAAGGTGTTGGTCCAAATATTATGATCCTCTAATATTGGTATGATGGTAAGTGTGGGATTGATGGCTTGATACTCCATCAATAGGCTCGAAAAGTGTCCAAAATGACCAAAAATGCTATTAAAGCCCACTAATGCTTGAAACCACTAGTTTTCGGTTTGAGGGAGCCTAGGAGGGGATTTAAATTCATTTTGGAATAGATTTAGGAGGAAAGATGGTGCCCATGCATTAGTTATTTCTTTCAAGTTTATTTTTGTCAAAGTGCCATCTCTAGGTCGCAATTTGTAGTGGATTTCTCAAGTTTTTAATTTTCATCCTTTCTACACTTGAATCCATGAAGCATCAACATGCTTAAGCATGGTCAGGTTCAAATGAATATTTTATCACTTCTCTAGGTCACCTAGATCATATTTTTAGATGACACTTGTCTACTTTTCACTGGTGGGGTTTGTAGCAAGGGTTTCCTACACCTTCCTTTAGGGGTATAATCTGTTTGAACCTCATTTGTAAGGAGTTACTTTTTAGTTCAATCTAGAGAAGTAGAAGTAGAGTATTTCATTAATTTTTCTATAATTGTGATTGGATTTGGGTCTTTAAATCAATGAAATTTACATTTTAGTACATCTTCTTACTTCTAACATTTTGTTTAAATATTCTTACCTCCATGTTTGAATGAATGTTTACTATTTTTTGGGTATGTACATGATATATGAAACTTGTTTGCAAGGACTATTTATGGATCACTTCTTCCCTCTTAGTGCTTGCCAAATTATTTACCTCTATATTTGTTTGTAGGAGTTAGTAGAATAGAGACTTGTGTGAGTCTTTCTAGAAATATTCTATCGATATAACTCATATAAATCTTGGTGTATCACCTTTTCATTTCCTACATTTCTCTCTCCCTTTTCCCTTGCATGTTGTTAGACTAGGGTTAGTCTATAGGGTTAATATGTGTTGGGTTGGGTCAACACTTTGCATCTAGGTTTAGAAAGGAGTTGGCATTCTCTAGAGGTCTGATATCAACAACAAGGTCCCACACCTTGGGATCATTCCCATTATGTCATTGGAATGTTGAACTAGTTAGTTTCAGTAGGGTGTAATTTCATGTGTGATAATAGGACACATTTAGGATGTCTCAAATTGATTGTAAATTATGGTCAAAGAGGCATGAAATGCAAACAATTAATATGAAAACTAAGGCCTTGGATTCTTTGGAATGACATTAGCCTTTGTAATGGTCTTTCCATTAATCAACAATATATTTGGTGGTCTCATATTCTACTTTGTTATGACCACCCTCTAACCAAGACTCATTGGGTTCATGCATTGAGGTTTTTTAAAAAGGGTATCAAGACCCTTCTATATATTTTTTCCAAAGTGACCCAATTTATTTTAACCTAGCCTAGAGCCAAATTGAGGTTTAATTTATCGAATCAGGCTCATAAAACTTTTGAAGTGGTTATTGATTCTATATCTCCATATATTATTCATGGGTGATCCCACAATACTGTTTTACAATTTTTGGCCAAATTGGATACTGAACTAATTTTTTCTAACTAAATCTTCACTTTCGGGCACCTATAGTGGCTAAAGTGTGAGGAATTTGAAGATGATGCAAAATAGTGATTTGTTACATTTTGTCTATAAATTCTAAATATATTTTTTTCAAAATTTTTGGAATTATATTGCACTTCTTTTTCCATCTCCTTTGAAAAGTAGTTTTTATCAATAAACACCGATTTAAAGGAATGATGCTCACCGTATACAACATAACTTTTTTTCTATGAAGTATTAAATTCTATTTTTTTGAATTTAGATTTGTAACTATGATTTCTAACCCTTTCATTTGGTTTCATAGTGTTTTATTGAATATTTTTTCCTTAATCAAGTTTTGAAGTCAAACCAATTATAATTTAAACATAGGCAAACCGTATACAACATAATTTTTTTTGTATGTATCGAAATTCATTTTTTTTACTAGACAAGGACATTAATACCTAGCTTGCACATATTTTCTAGAATTTTTTTTGATAATATGCTATTTTTCCACATGTGCAGAACATAGAGCTTGATTTTAAGTGAAAAACCTATGTTTAATCAAATAAAAAAACAAATACATAATAAAATCAAAACATATTAAAATTATATTCTATGGATAGCTCGTTCTAAGGACTACCATCATCCAATTGGGTCTATGAAGTCTCCTCCATTTTCATCCTCAAATCGAGCTTCAAAAGGAAAAATTCTGCAGATTTTTGGTGCCAGAGGGGGAGAAGGGGGGAAAAGGAGGTTCTAGCGAACTAGGGGGTTCACTCAAACCCCCCTTTAATGCAATTAAAAAATAAAACCCATTAAAGGGGAGTTCGCTAGAAGGGGGGGTGCTCTAGCGAACCCCCTAGTTATAGCGAACCCTTTAGGGGGTTCTAGCAAACCCCCTAAAGTGTTTTCCATCTGAAAATGCATTTTTCCTTCCTCAATGGAATTGTAAACTAGTTTTGTGGGTTTACCCCCATAAAATTGGAATTCAATATTTCAAACAATGGTGAAAAGATTGGAAGTGGTACCATGATACAAGGGTCCTTTTTGTAATTATAAGCCTAACAAAACTTCTAGTCATAAAGAGTCCACTATGTATCATAAAGCCTATAAGGGATCATACTCACATATTATGAAGGTCTTGATCAAACTCAAAAGAAGGAACTTGAACTTGAAAAACCCATTGATAATGGAAAAAAGCCTAGAGGATACCGTGAAGCTTAGAGAGGACTTATTGGATTTATGTAATATACTTTATTATTTGAATAGTTTGGAAAGCCCAAAGGGATTGAAAAATTCCTTGGAAACTTTATCCCCAATTTTGAGCTAATGTAATTAGTTCTTGATTTGGGCTCTCTAAGATTTATACTTATCAAAAACTTATATTGGTGGAAACAAGAATACACAATTATAGAGTAGTAGAGAATAAAAGAATTTCCAACTAAGCAGTGACATGACAAAGCTTCAAGGTGGTGGCTTCGTATGAGTGATGATGGAGCAGACCCAATAGGAAACCATAAATTAAAAATAAGTAATTGTTTTGAAGTTGTCATTACAACTTAAAGAAAACCAAATCCATGAGAAGGATGTAACTTAAGATTCTTAATGCATTGAATATGGGCCAATGTGTCATTATGACTCAATGATGATGTGTTAATGTAAAATTGTGTTTTGGGTGCTTTAGGCATCATAGTTTTCCACTCAATAAAAAACTAGATTGGAAAGTGATATGAAAGGACAAAATTTGTAAATAGCTTCACTAATAATTTATAACAATTGGAAAAGGAAAAGATAGGTTATCTTGACAACATACCCTTTTCATGATGTTTAAGAATAATTTCTATAATTGACCATAAAATTTGTCAACATACACCAAGAGAAATTAGAGTGACAACAATTAGCATTTAGAAAAAGAAAAGACTCAATTTTATTGCACATGTAATATTGAACCTCTCTTTTTCCCATTATCCATCTCATAGACCTAGATGACCACAATTATTTGATGTTAGCTCAACCATATTGAAATCTCCATACACGAGCTAATAGGCCATGTGAAGAGACTCCAAAATCCATCACCAAAGAAGAGATCTTTCAATAACATCATAAAAAACATAAATATCAACAACTCTTAGATGACTACCCATATGTGAAATGAAAGTTGCAAATCCCCCATGTGATTTGGCTCATGATCATATGAAAAAAAAACATTTTTTGCCATATAACATGACAATTAATATACATCATGAAACCTACCATTTTAAACTACTATAAATAAAAGACATCAAGTTTGGGAAATATTTGTTGAACATACATGGTGTTTTTTTATCTGAGGGTTAGCAAGAATCTAAAATTTCATGAAATAAAATTTATAGAAGAGGAGAATTGAGGCACATGTTGTGAAACAAAAATAATGAAAAAATAGAAAGACACAAAGAATGAAACAACAGAAGGACTTGCTTCTCTCTTATTAATAAACATTAAACAACACACATATTTATAGATACAAATGACTTCAATAGTCTTCTTATAAAGCTACTAAATAAGTTGACAGCTAAGTGGAAAAGTTGAGAACAAACTGGACACTTCTACAATAATTATTGACACCTTTTCAATATTTGATGACACATAAGTTGCACAAGTGTAATTGTGTTATGAATTATTCTACACTCACTAACAATTCACTGATATACTTCTTTATGTTGGAGCAAATATTCCAACACCCCCTAGATTTCTTCTACAACACAAAATTGATTAACATAAAATAAAATAATAGAAAATACATTATGCAAAATTTGTTCTTTGAAAATAGTTCTTGAACCAGTAAGACTTCTTGAAGTTTCTCTCTATTATAGGTATAGTCGCCTTGCTGCAATCCAAGTTTACGACATCATTGGACACTATTTACACATGAAGTGTCCATCACCCTCGTAAAGGTATGATGCTGAAATTCTAAATTCTATATCTCCCTTGAACTATTAGATATTAATCTTCACATGTATGTCGTATTACCCAAATGAGGTATAGTTTCTTTGATCCACAAGCACCTCAAACAATTGAGAATCTATCTATCCTTTGTTTCATCTCTCATTGTCTTCAAAGGGTTGAAATTTTTAAAATAGGATGAGTGCCTCATCTTCAATGAAGTCATCATCACTATCAATCTCTAGTGGTTCTTCAACAATGACTATATGTATTGGTTTTCTAAGTTTCCCTTTGAGAAGGTCACTTGCACAAATTTTACAATTAATTGGTGTATGACATATTTTTCTATGGTAGTAACACTCGATCTCGTTCTTACCATATTTTTCTATGGTAGTAACACTCGATCTCATTCTTATCTAACATTATCTTTTCCATCCTTTTCTTTGAGTGTAATGCAAACTCTTATTGAATATCTCCTCTTGAATCTCCTATAGTTGCTTTGTTTTCTTCAACTAATAACATTGAAGTCATCTCTTCTAAAGTTTGTGAAGGAATTTTGACTAAGAATAAAAATAACATTGTTATATTTCAAAGGAAAACTATTTAAGAAGATGGATTTAACATCCTCTTTATCTATGACAACATTGACTTCTGCTAGTTGTTTAATGCGAGATCTCAAACTGTTTATGTGCTTAGATATAGTAATTTCATCAAACATCTTGAATCTAAATAATTGCAGCTTCAAAGAGAATTTTGCATTTGTTGTTTTTGCTCCAAACAACGTATTTAATTCACCCCAAATTTCTTTACATGATTTTTCCATGTCAACATGATGTAGTTATGAATCTAAAAGAGCAAGGCCAATAAAAGACTTGACTTTTTCATCTTTGCTTTCCCACTCAATCTTCCATTTAGCATATGTACGTACTACTTCTGTGCCATTCAATATACCTCATAATTTTTTGTTCATCAATTGCATTTGTATTTTCACCTTCCACATGTGAAAATTATGACCATTAAGTTTTTATAGAGGAGTTTTTAGTTTTAGAAAATACCATGACAAAAAATTAAAAAAAATCTGTATTTGAGAAAAATACCTTTGTGAATGTTGTTTGATCTTGCAAAGAATAGCAACTCCTAAGTGATACATATCTTCCTTTAAAGACTACAATGAATTTGCACCATCAACAATTTGCCTCTTTCCTTTTAAATCGGTTACATAAACTTGACTATAAAGATTGTTTTTGCTTTGATACTAAAAAAAATAATTAAACAACAAAAAGAAACAAAATGAAACAATAAAACTTGATTTTCTCTTATTAATAAATAGTAAATAACAGATATATTTATAGATACAAATGACTTCAACAATCTTCCTATAAAGCTGCTAAGTAAGTTGACAACTAATTGAAATTGTTGACAACAAACTAGACACCTCTACAACATCATTGACACCTTTTCGGTATCTGATGACACATAAAGCTGTAGGAATATAATTGTGCTACGACTTATTCTATATTCACTGATACACTTTTTTATGTTGGAACGTATATTCCAACCTGAGGCATACTGAAACAGTGGAGCTGCCTGTTCATATGTTCATGATCTATGCATATCCAGTACAGATGTTTGATTACTTAATTTATTGAAGTTACATGGGCATGGGCTGTCACTGTCTGTAATGTGCGTTGTGATCAACACATCAGATGTTTACTTTGAGTTTCGGGCAACTGTTTGGTTTCTGCGCATTCTTCCTCCCCAACTTTCCCTCTCCATGCCCATGCTTCTGTTAAGCCTTTGAAGTTGTTCTGCCCATTGCTGCTTGGCAGCATCTCTCACATTCACGTTCCTCTTGTTCAACAACATTATTTGGGGATTAAAACGCAGATTAAAATCGTAGTCAGCCCTAAGCATGGGATCGGACAGAGTCTCGTAGGCTTCCTGCACCTGAAGAAACATCTTGCTGGATTCTTCTCTATGGGCAGCTGGGCAAACATCTGGATGGTAAACTCTCACCTTCTCTCTATAAGCTTTCTTCAATTCATCAGATTCCACGCTCTGAGACACAGATAATACATCATACAGTGTCATGGCAGGTGAAGAGGCCCCATTCAATGTATTGTTCAGAGCCCTGATGGTAAGTTGTTCCCTTTGCAGCTTTGTCCTCCTAAATAAATAACTAGTGTGTTTTGCAGACAGGGGATGATTGCATGACTGAATACAAGCATGGAGATCTGGTAAGGAATGAGTATGAAATGATAGCTTGGCCATATTGTGGGTGATCAAGATAATAACCCAATTATTACTACACCAACTTAATTGGAGGAAATCCAATTACTACCCATACAAGCAAGAAGGAGTACATGCTTATATAACTCAGAAATCTGCAACCTTTAGTGAATGAAAGATGATATTTTGACTGTAATCTCGATTCAAATCTTCATCTCAGGACAAAAAAATTGAATCCTTTCTATGACATTTTGGATTATAGGTTGACCATCGTTAAGACATTTTCATAAATGGTTTATTCTAACTTTTTTATTTTCCTCAGCTGTTCCAATTTGGTCGATATATTCAAGAAATCTAAAGATCTTGAACATATAAATATGAGAGCGACTAGGAAGGAATGTAGATCCCATGGACAATTTTCTTTGTTGTTTTGGATAAGTCATTCCCGTTAGTTTTGGAGTCAATGTATTTATATAGCCAGATTCTACCTTTGTTTATATAGTGAATGGAGTCAATGTATTTATATAGCCAGATTCTACCTTTGTTTATATTATATTGAATTTATTCTCGTAGGTGAAGTTGATCGCACCAAATGAAAGAGCAGGACTCCAGAAAAATCCGGTTTCTGGTCATGTCAGGCGAAGTCAAGCCAAGCAACTTCTTGAGACCCAATGTGTTGGAGAAGAGAGAGAGATTTACGGGATTTGTATCTATCTGTGCTGGAGAAAGCATAACAGAAAGCATAAATTGTGGGATTCATCCTAATCCTTGTGGGATTCGTCCTAATCCTTGTCGCCTTCTAATTAAAGGCTGTTGTATCTCTTTATATGCAGAGGTGTTGTAATCTTCAGACACACCTATGAATAATATCAATCTCTCCCTTCTCCGTGGACGTAGGCTACGGCCGAACCACATATATCTACGTGATTTATATCTGTGTGATTTGAATGATTTCTTCATGGTATCAGAGCAGGTCTTAGTCTTATTTTTCGTCACAGGAGACTGTTCGATTCGCATTTTTTCGTGATCCTACCAGATCTGAAACTCAATTCGCGTTTTTGATCCTGCCAGATCCCAACACTTGTTCCTGAGCCGAATCAAGGGTGTGCGGCTGTTTTTGCCTTGTTTCTAAGCCGTTTTCTGTGCTCTCAAGTGCGCGATCTGGCCTCTCAGACCCGCGATCTTGCTCTGTTTTGTGCGGCACATTTTTTTTTGGGTTCTCTGCAAACATCAAACCCTCTTCTGCCGCCGATCTCTCCCACAAGAGCCTCATCCGTCCTCTTATTGAATGCACTAAGCAGTAATTCATATTTCTTGGGGGGTCCTGTTAATTAAAAAGGATTTGGCATGGAGATTCGCTGGAATCAAAGCTAAGCTTCTGTGGCAAGCTTGAGAGCTGCTGGAGCTAGAGCCATAAGCGCCTCACAAAAGGTCTGGGGCTTGTGAAGTCAACCGCGGCCAGCAATAAAAAACAAAGTCTGGTTCGCTCAATCTGGTGTTTTTCAGAAACCTCGTAAGTGTTTTTTCTTTTGCGTCTTCCTCCTTGCCTTTTTTTCATGGCTGAGTTCGATTCGAATCCGAGTTGGAGACTTTCATCAGTTTCGTTAAATGGTATCAATTATGTAGCATGGTCTAGAGCTGTTACTTTGTTGCTTGGTGGCAAGAAAAAATTTGGTTTCATTAACGGTGATAAACAGTGTCCTCAAACTACTGAATCGGGATATGAGGATTGGATATCCAATGATCAGCTTGTTCGATCATGGTTACTCAATTCAATGGAAACTCATATTGCCGAAATTTTCACTTTTTCTAATTCAGCAAAAGAACTGTGGGATTCCATCGCTGAATTATATGGGAACCAAAATAATGCTTCCCGTATTTTTGAACTCACTCGTGAAATTGCTGCAGCCCAACAAGGTGAAAAAACCTTTAGTGAACATCTTGGGAATCTAAAAAAACTATGGGACGAATTGAACCTGTATCGTCCACATACCACTGATGCTCAAACTCTTTTGAAATGAGCTGAGGAGGATAAAATTTTCTCACTTCTTCATAGTCTGAAGCCTGAGTATGAATACATAAGGCGCAATCTTCTGATGGATGCCACATTTCCCACCCTCGCTGGTGTTTGTGCTATTATTCAGCGAGAGGAAACTCGAAGAAACACTATGAGCTCAGAATCCAAAACTTCAACGGAGAAGATTGAATCTCATGTCCTTTTGGCCGAAAAGGATGATAAAAGAAAGCCTCATTTTTCTGACAAAAACATGAATGTTTCTCGCTACAAGGGTAAGAAGGAACCCTATCAATGTGATCACTGCAAGAAAACTAGGCATACCAAGGATCGCTGCTGGGAATTACATCCTCATCTCAAATCTGAATATAAGGGTCGAGAGGATCATGCTGCTGTAGCCGAAACTTCTTTTTCAATCAACCAGTTGGGTCATCTTCTTCAACAACTCAGTAAGACTGTCTCTTCTGGCAACAGTCCATCCACTTCCTCTCACGTGTCAGGTAATTTTCATGCTTATCTTACTTCCAATTCCCAAAATTAATTCTTGGATTATTGATTCCGGAGCTACAGATCATATGGCCAATAGTCCTTCTTCAGTAACCAATTTTATTCCGAAAACTGATAAGCATGATATATCTGTTGCAAATGGAAGTACTGTTTCAGCCGTAGGAAGTGGTAAAATTAGTTTCTTTCCTGATAATGCTACATCTGATGCTCTGGTTGTTCCATCCTTCCCTGTTCAACTTATGTCTGTTGGAAAAATTACTAATTCTTTCAATTGTGATGTCATATTTTCTCCAACATCTGTCATCTTTCAGGATCAAAAGTTGAAGAAGACGATTGGTAAAGGAACATACTCACATGGACTTTATTTTCTAAACTCCCTCAATAAGGCGTATCATGCCAGTGGTGTAATTGAAAGTCACACTTTACATAAACGACTTGGACATCCATCCAACCGTATCTTGTCAAGACTTTGTCCCTCTGCTTCTGTTGATTCTGATGTCTGTGATGTTTGTCAGTTTTCTAAACAAACTCGTTTACCTTTTGTCAATTCATCTTCTATATCTACTGAGTTGTTTGAATTAGTTCACTCCGACTTATGGGGACCTGCGCCTATTGATTCTTATGATGGATATAAATATTTTGTGTTGTTCATTGATGATTTTTCTCGTGCTACCTGGTTATACTTGTTAAAATACAAAACTGAAGTGACTTCTGTTTTCAAAGATTTTCATACTATGGTGTTTAATCAGTTTGGTGCTAAAATAAAAACTTTTAGGTCTGATAATGGTACCGAATATGTTAAAGGATCTTTTTCAGAATATGTTCAAAGCCAAGGCATTATTCATCAAACAAGTTGTGTTGGAACTCCACAACAAAATGGGGTGGCCGAAAGAAAGAATGGACACATCCTTGAAACTGCACGGGCCCTTATGTTTCAAACAAAGGTCCCAAAACAATATTGGTCTCATGGTGTATTGACCGCTGCATATTTGATCAACCGTCTTCCCAGCCATGTTATTAAGTTCAAGTCACCATTGGAAATACTCAGAAATAGGACACCTGACATCTCACACTTGAGGGTATTTGGATGTGTCTGTTATGTGCACCTGCAAGCAATACACAAAGATAAGTTAGAAGCTCGTTCTACTCGGTGTGTATTTTTTGGGTATTCTTCCACTAAGAAAGGGTACATATGTTATGATCCTGTCACTCGTAAAATTGTTGTTTCACGTGATGTCCATTTTGTGGAGTCTGAATCTTTTTTTTCAAGCTTGTGTTGAATCTGGGAGTCGATCACAGGGGGAGTCTGTGTCTCACCCGGTTCTGCTTCCTACCATTACCAATGAGGATGTTGTTCCTGATCATGATGCAGAAGTTCCTGAAGCAACACCAATCCCCACATCTCCTCAAGCTACTCAACGATCGAGTAGAGCAACTCGTCCTCCAGAGTGGATGAAAGATTTCTTCACTTATCATGCTACATCTTATCCTATACAGGATCACCTGTCTTATAATAATATTTCTCAGTCTCACCTAGCTTTCTTGAGTACCGTTGATCATAATCAGGAACCTAAGACTTTTAGAGAAGCTAACTCCATTGCAGTTTGGAGGAAGTCTATGCAAGACGAGCTACAATCTCTTGATGACAATAACACATGGGAGATTGTTAAGCTACCTCTAGGAAGGAAAACTATCGGATGCCGTTGGGTGTACAAAAATAAATACAATAGTGATGGTTCCTTAGAACGACATAAGGCCAGACTTGTTGCTAGAGGATTCACACAAACATATGCCGTAGATTACCAAGAAAATTTTGCACCTGTTGCAAAGATGAACACATTCCGGGTCCTCATTTCCCTTGCCGTCAATCAAGACTGGAAATTGTTTCAAATGGATGTCAAAAATGCATTCTTGCACGGTGACCTTAAAGAAGAAGTTTACATGAGCATCCCACCTGGGCATCCGCAAGAGGCCAAGTTTGGTTTAGTGTGTAAATTAAAAAAGACAATCTACGGCTTAAACAATCTCCACGGGCCTGGTATGCTAAGCTTAGTTCTGTCCTTATGTTGAATGGGCTAAAACGAAGTAATGCAGATCCTTCTTTGTTTGTTAAAAGAAGTAACTCCAGTATTGTTGTTGTGCTGATTTATGTTGATGATATAGTCATTACTGGTGATGATCAAAATGCAATTTCTAAGCTAAAAATTCTGCTACACAATAGATTTTCCATTAAATATTTGGGAACTTTGAAGTACTTTCTAGGATTAGAAGTTGCCTACTCAAAAAATGACATCTTTCTTAATCAACGAAAGTATGTGTTGGATTTGTTACAAGAAACTGGTAAATTGGGAATCAAACCATCAGATACGCCAACAGATAGCAGAGGAAAATTGGATGATACTGGTCCATTGTTGTCTGATATTGGTCAGTTTCAAAGGTTGGTCGGTAGGTTAATCTATTTAACCATTACTCGACCTGATCTTTCCTATGCAGTGAGTTTGGTAAGTCATTTTATGCATGCTCCCAAGGCTCAACATATGTAGGCCGCCACCATAATTTTACAGTATCTGAAAGGATCCCCAGGCAGAGGTATATGGATGCATAAGACTGGTCATAATTCTATTACTGCCTATACTAATGTTGATTGGGCAGGATCTCCCATTGATCGAAGGTCTACAACTAGATATTGTACCTTTGTTGGAGGTAACTTGGTCACATGGAAAAGTAAAAAACAGAGTGTTGTTGCTCGTTCAAGTGCTGAAGCAGAATATAGAGCGATGGCATCAACTACCAGTGAAATTATATGGCTTCGAGCTCTGTTGCAGGACCTTGGTTATGGTTCATCTCTACCAACTCAATTATTCTGTGATAATCAGGCTGCTATGCATATTGCTTCAAATCCAGTGTTTCATGAGCGCACTAAACATATTGAAGTTGACTGCCATTTTGTTCGAGAGAATTTGCAAGCCAATGTCATCCGCACAACCTTTGTCCCTACAACTCAGCAATTGGCAGATATATTTACAAAAGGTCTTCCAGCTCTCAAGTTTCAAGAAGTATTGTCCAAGTTGGGCTCTATTGACATTTTCGCACCAACTTGAGGGGGAGTGTTGGAGAAGAGAGAGAGATTTACAGGATTTGTATATATTTGTGCTAGAGAAAGCATAACAGAAAGCATAAATTGTGGGATTCATCCTAATCCTTGTGGGATTCGTCCTAATCCTTGCCGCCTTCTAATTAAAGGCTGTTGTATCTCTTTATATGCAGAGGTGTTGTAATCTTCAGACACACCTATGAATAATATCAATCTCTCCCTTCTCCGTGGACGTAGGCTACGACCGAACCACATATATCTACGTGATTTATATCTGTGTGATTTGAATGATTTCTTCACAATGGTTACCTTCCCTCAATTTTCAGATATGTGATAATACCATTGTTAGATATTATTATTAATATTTTATGTTTATTTACATTTAACTCACAACATCATTAAAAAAATCTGAAATGCACATTTGTACAGTTTTGATCACCACAATTAAGCCATCTGCTTCAACACAAATTGAAGAATCATCGATAGATTTTTGGTTAAAATTTTCAGAGTTTTCTGTGAAGTTCAATGTTAGATATAATTTTTTATAAATTTTTGTATAAAATAATACAAAACTTTTCTTTATCAAAAATTTGATATTAAAAAAAATATAAAATTGTTATATAATTTTTTTATACAAAATAATATAAAGTATTTATTTATAAAAATCTGATTTTTAAAAATATATAGAAATTGTGTTTATGTAAATTTGTTATGTTAAAATTTATTTTAGAAAAGAAGAAAATGTATCAATATTTATATGTGTAGTTAAATATGGTTCTAGGAAAATTCACGGCCAAGCAATTCACCAATGGAAAATTCACCATCAATAATTCACCACGGAAAATTCACGGCCACCAACAATTCACCGTCACAAAAAATTAACTGCCCCAAATTCATGCAATTAATTTTTGGCACAATGAATTGTCATGGCTGTGAATTTTCCCTATTTGCCGTATAGGTTGACAAATTATATAACTTACCAATAAAATACATTAAGCACCATGAGAAAACTTCTTATATTATAATTTATATGGATTGTGATACTACATATTTATTTCTAATTAGAACAATTTGGAGTGTGCACATAATATGAATCATTAAAATATTTCAGACTATTTAAAGATTAGTCTTCATAGACTATTTCCTTTCTTGATTTTTTTCATTTCAAATTATTAAATATTATTGTAATAGTGATTTTTAATTTTTTTTATGTTATTTCTTATTTAATTTTGTATCTATTTTGAGGAAATGTCTTGATATATGTCCACATCAATAAATTGTGAATTTTGTATAAAGTTGAGCTCATTGTCTTTCCCTTTACCTATCCCTATATCTGCATATTCTAACATACATAGTCCCTATACATACACATTTTGATACATTTGTCTTATCCAAGCATTTATTATACTTATTTGTATACCTACCCCAATATAAATAACCTTTCTAAATTTCAAATTTAAATTTAGGTCACACCCTCTTTATTTTACTACCTTGAGTTGACTATGTACACATTTTTATAAAATTTGATACAATGTACTAGTATTTAAAGATGTTTAATTGCATTCATCGTACACCTCTCATCTCTCAATAATCTTCTCTCATCATTGTAACACTTGGCATCAGTCACTCTTGTGTTATAAGTGACTGCTATTGAACCCTCTTGATACAATAATTATCTCTACTTACCATTAGAGCGGGTGCATGAAGTTGGGTAGCAATTTTGTGGCCACATTTTTAAAAAAGTTTTAAAATGCTATAACACGAGTGCGTTATAATGCGCTTGCATTATAGCATGTTAAAAGAAAAAAAAAGTGAAACTCTTCATTTTCACTTTGACTGTTTTCTTCTTCTGCCCTCAGCCAAAACCCCCAAATTGCATGCTCGCGTTCTAGGAGGAGTGATTGAGCACAAATCTTCAACAAGAGTTGCTATTTCTTTGCAAGGATGGCACCATGACAACGAAGAGGTGGGAGAGGTAATTATTGTTTGTTGTTTGTTTTGAATTTCTTAGTTTTAGGTTATATTTGATATATACATTTTTGAATTTGTAGGAGATGCAAATGAACCTGGAAACCCACAAAATCCTCAACAAGAAGAGCAACCAAATCCTGAAGATCGAAATCCTGAACAAGAAAATAAACCTCAACAACAACCTCCTCCACCAATCCCTCAACACCCTAGAAAGAAAGACCCTCACAAATTAAGGATTTTATTAGTAGGTTGAGTGATCCAAATGGTTCAACCATAGAAAGAAAGACCCTCACAAATTCATTGAAAGATATGCTAAAAAATGTGGATTCAATTAGCAAACAAATAATTGGATGGAAAGATAGGAGGCAGGTGACTAGGTCATATTATGCAGATAAACTATCATATAAACACGTAAAGATTTAAAAATTACAAAAGGTGATTTGTGTTCATTATTCACTGACCCACGCACAAATCAAAATCTTAGCCTCAATGCGAAAAGGTTTCCTATTCATTGGTGTCAGCACCAAGATATTAGGAACCGTTTTTATGATAGGTGTTACATGGTCTTTGATGATTGACCATGCAACAATTGTGAAGTCCCCAATATTTTCATAGGAAACTATATAATGAGTTCATATTGAACAAAATCCCAAATTATTTTGATATGAGGGACTTCCAGGGGAAAGGTGGGGGTTGGCTCAGGATAGGCCCGATGCACAACCGAATCCTACGCAGCAAGGGAGACGAGCTCTCACTAGGCCACCTCGTGAGCACGTTGTTATGCCAGTCATCACGAAGGAGAGTGCCGACATAGAGACATTGCAAGTGATCAACACTTTGACCTAGAGTGTCATCCATCATACTAGCCCTATTCTACAACGCCATCTAGGGGAGTCTTCGAGTGGTGGCCTTTGAACCCATGTGTGTCAATCTTGCAAGGGTGACTTGTTCATATGACCCCATCGACACTCAAGAGGTTGTTGTAGAGGATCCGTATGTAGCTACAAAGATGGAGAGGGTGGCTGACATTTTGCATGATGCATATGGAATTGATTCTTGGGTGAAAGTTAGCATGTTCATTGAATTTAATTTATTAAATTTTGATTTTGAAATGTAAGATTAACTAATTTAGTTTTATGATTTTAATAAAATTGTAGGGTCACAGTGTTGAGGCTGGATACACTAGCCCTCCACCTACTTATTTCTACAGTACACCTATCAGTGGGGTATATAACTAGTAAACAATTATAAATTTATTACATGTTAATAGCATTGTTTTACGAATGGTATTTTAATATGTGATTTTGGATGTTGAACAAGATAATATTGGAGGTTTTGAGGGAACACTTCCCAGTGCCAGTGGATTTACTCAAACCTTCACAGAGGTAATAGAATAAAGAGTTTAACTAATGAATTGTACTTAATAGATTTGTGTAGTTTATATTCATATTGTTGTTTACATTGCATTGCACATCATTCAAACTCAAAGCATTACTTCACATTCCATAACTAATAACTAGATGTTGATAGATGACAAAATTTCAACTACAATATAGTTGTTTAGAAAGTCAACATAAGAAACTTGATGCAATTTCTTCACATGGAGGCATGTGCTTGCAAAGGTGCACTTGCACGACAAACTATGGATGCTTGGAAAAAATCTATGAAACCATAATAGTAAGCAATAACATAGACAAGGCAGTTAGTAGTTTCAAAAAATTCCTCAAAGAAATGTGGTCTCATGGCACGATGGAATTCCATTCCATCACCATGAGACCACATTTCTTCAAGGCGTTTCTTCAAAATGCTCACCACCTTTTCTATGATACCACATTTTTCATACATGTGCACCAAAACATTTGATCAAACTACTCATGCTTCCTTGCTACTATGGCTAAAAGCCTAAAATAGGTGCTTTCCAACAAACTATGGATGCTTGGAAAAATATCTATCAAAGCATAATAGTAAGCAGTAATACCATAGAAAAGGCAATGAACTTTTTAAAAAAATGCCTGAAAGAAATGCGTTCTTATGACCTGATGGAATTCCATGACACGCATTTGTTTGTAATGGCATTCCATCACCACGGGACCCATTTATTTTGAGGCATTTTTTCAAATAGTTCAAGTTGCCTTCTCTATGCCACCACAATTATCGTATATGTCTACGAAAGCATTTAATTAAATGATTCAGTGGCTTGCTGCTATGGATAAAAGCCTAAAAACATGTCCTTTCAAACAAGATATGGATAGGGAAAATAATAAGCATGATAATCACAAATATATAGTTTAATAAGTACTCAAAATTTTGTTCATTAGATTTCATACACTATAAGTCATGACATGGATCACTATTGTAAGTTTTTTCTGATTAAATATTTTTTTGTTTTATTTTCAGATTTTGGTTGTGGAAACACCTCCAAATGTTACGAGGAAAATGGATATTGGTGTTTCATCCATTATACAATCCTTGATGGCTCCGATAGGGGAGGTATGAGGCAAATTACTAAATTTCAATTTACATTCGTTGTTATATCTATGTTAGTTCGAGTGTAAAATCAAACCAAATTATTGATTCATAGTCTAATTTCTATTTGGATGGTTTATACAGGGCTTGAGCATGCCTCAACATCGGCGTGTGAATATTTCCCTCATGGAGAGTGATCGTGAGATGGCCGTAAGTGATTATTTTTTTAAATATATCTTTTTTATAATGTAATTTCCATATATTAATGTCTTTGATTCTTAAATTGTAATAGTTAAAACTTCACCAAGAACTTAACCCTAGTAGGAGCAGCAGGAGCACTCCTCGAGTGCAGCAAAAATGAGTGATGGACCTATCACCATCCGATCAACCAACAAAGAGAAAGAGTTTATTTCGAGAGCCTGGAGAGCAATGACTTTTGATTCTAGAGCCCTTTTTTGTATGCCTACATGGAAGTTTTGTACATATTTTGTATTGGATATATTTGACATTGTATGCATATATGACATTCTCGTAAGTCTATATGGCTATTTTGTATCTATATTTTATACTTATATCGACATATATTGATGTATGCGTACATGGCTATTTGGTTAATACAAATATTTTTTATCGATGGTGTCCATATTTGTATGTTATAAATTCATGGTTCATTAGATATGAGTTACGTGTATTCAAGTGTATACTTTACAACGTACGTGTATTCATTGTGACTTACGTGTGTTCCAATGTATATTTTGTGACTTATGCATTTTCATGCGTATACCTTGTATTTGTGCATATACTTTGTATTAAGTTGTGTATACTATGTATTCGTGTGTCTACTGATCATGCTATACTATATAGCCCATGCTATACTGTACAGCCCAGCCCCTATCCTTGTTGGGGTCCGGGGCCGGGCTGGGCCCCGGGCGGGGGTTCGGGGGCGGCAGCCCTTGAGAAAAAATTTCCCCCTACTTTTTCGCGTGATCACCGAAAAAGGGAAAAATCAATGAAAAAAGGAAAAATCTGATTTTGTAGAACCCAAAAATCTGGCAGTTTCTAAGCTTGATAAAAGGGGTTTGGATGGGTATTTAAGTATGATGAAAAACATGATTATTCGTAAGATTGTAATAGGTTTTACACTGGATAATAAAAGTATTGGATGGCTGCAGTTTGGTGGATGTAGCCCGGATTGGGTGAACCGCGTTAAATTATCTGTGTTATAATTTATTCTGTTTGTGTTTTAGTTTCTCTGTTTATTAATTAAATCTGCATTTAATTGTTAGATATCTGCCATTTCTAAACCTAACAAGTGGTATCAAAGCAGGTTGTGTTTCGATTATTGTATGTAGGAAAGTCTCACGGCTGAGTGGGAGTCTCACGGTTGAGTGGGAGCAATGGCAGACGTGGGTAAGAAGGTTGAGAAGATTAACGGGTAGAACTATCAGTTATGGAAGATGCAGATGGAGGACTATCTCTATCAGAAGGATTTATGGTGGCCATTGGAAGGGAAAACCAAGAAACCTGCAACAATGTCAGATGAGGACTGGGAGATCTTGGATAGAAAGGCTCTTGGCAGTATTTGTTTGTGCCTAGCACAATTAGTGGCGTTCAATATTACAACAACAAAGACAACTCAAGAGTTGATGGAAACCCTGGCGAAGTTATATGAAAAGCCTTCTGCTTCAAATAAGGTATTTCTTATGAAGTGTTTATTTAATATGAAAATGGTAGAAGGTGGGTTAGTTACTGATCATTTGAATGAGTTTAATACGGTCACCAGTCAATTAACTTCTGTAAAAGTAAACTTTGATGAAGAAGTTAGGGCTCTTTTGATTCTGTGTTCTTTACCTAAAAGCTGGAATAGCTTGGTAATGACTGTTAGCAATTCTGTTTTTGGTTTGAATACATTGAAGTTTGATGATGTTGGTGTTATTTTGATCAAGGAAATTCATAGGAAAAGCTCAGGTGGAACATCCACATCAGTCAGTGTTTTGAATGCAAAAAGTAGGTGCAGAACAAAGGAGAGAGGAAATGATTTCAAAAATTGTGGGAAGTCATGAGAAAAATCAAAGGACAAAAGGTCCCAATCTAGAAACAAGAAGCATTACTGGTATTGTGGTAAGCCGGGTCATTTAAAGAAAGATTGCTGGTCTCGAAAAAGTAAAGAAGGAGACAAAAAGGAAGGAAGTAAAGAGGCAAATGTGGTAAGTAATAAATCTGATGAGGATGCTTTGATTCTTTCCCTTGATAATGCTGATGATTCTTGGGTGTTAGATTTAGGGGCTTCATTTCATGCTACCCCCCATAGAAGTTATTTTCTTGATTATGTCCAAGGGGATTTTGGGATGGTTTCTTTAGGAGATAACTAACCCTGTCAGATTGTTGGAAAGAGAAGAATCAAGATTAAGTTGTAGAATGGGAATCATTGGCTACTACGTGAGGTAAGGCATGTTCCAAAGTTAAGCAAAAGTTTAATTTCAGCAGGGCAACTAGATGATGAAGGTTGTGTTGTTACTTTTAGTGATAAAAAATAGAGGGTCACAAAGGGTGCCTTAGTGGTAGCAAAAGGTGTGAAAGTAGGCACCTTATATCTTTGTACAGGTCATACCGTTCCTTCTATTTTAATTGTTATAGAAAAAGGTCAATATTTAGGAACAGTTACTGCAGTTCAGTAGGTAGAAGATCATACAGTTGCTATAGACTCTAAATCAACACTGTGGCATAATAGACTTGGGCATATGAGTGCAAAAGGTATAAAAGTACTTCATTCAAATAATGTTTTACTAGGTCTAAAATGTGTTAATATGGATTTCTGTGAAAGTTGTGTGTACGGAAAATAAAAGAGAGTGAGTTTTCTCAAGGATGGGAAGCAAAAGAAAGATGAGAAATTGGAGCTTGTGCATATGGATGTATGGGGACCAGCTCAGGTATCTTCTCTCGGTGGGTCTCTGTATTATGTTACATTCATTGATGATGCAACTAGAAAGGTATGGATTTATTTTGTTAGGCAGAAATTTGATGTATTTGAAACTTTTAAAAAATGGAGAAGCTTGGTTGAAAATGAGATGTGTAAAAAGATAAAATGTCTCAGATCTGATAATGGTGGTGAGTATTGTAGTAAAGAGTTTGAAGATTATTGTTCCTCTAATGGTATTCGTAGGTAGAAAACAGTTCCAAGGACTCCACAGGAAAATGGAGTGGCTGAGCGCATGAATAGAACAATAATGGAGCATGCACGGACTATGAGATTGCATGCAGGACTGCCTTTAAAAATGTGGGCAGAGACTGTAAACACTACTGTTTATTTAATTAATAGATGGCCCTCTAATATTTTGGGTTGTGGTATTCCAGAGGAAGAATGGAAAGGTAAGAAGGTGAGTTATTCTTTTTTCAAAACTTTCGGTTGTGAAGCATTTGGACATGTAGATTCTAAAAATAGAACCAAGCTTGATGTAAAATCAAAGAAATGTGTATTTGTTAGATATGGCATTGATGAATTTGGTTATAGGCTTTGGGATTTTGAAAATCAAAAAATTGTGAGAAGCAGGGATGTCATATTCAATGAGAAAGTGATGTACAAAGATCTGTTGCTGCAGCATGAGAAGAAAGAAAATGATTATGCAATGTTGGATGATATTCCAAACAATGATGTTTCAGTGGTTCCTCATGCTGGGAAATAACAGCAGCAACAAATACCACAAACTCCCGTTAGACGATATTCAAGGTTAAGTAGACCTTCAGAAAGATTCTCTCCCTCTTTGTATACTATTTTGTTAACTGATGCTAGTGAACCAGAATATTATGATGAAGCTATGCAGGTGGATACCGAGGTTCAGTGGGAGCATGGCATGGAAAAAGAAATGGACTCCTTGCTAAAAAATTAGACTTGGGAATTATGCAAGTTGCCTGCAGGTAAAAAGGCTTTACCAAACAAATGGGTTTATAGGTTGAAAGAGGAGGATGGAGGTAAGAAAATATTTAAAGCTAGATTAGTTGTAAAGAGATTTGCACAGAAAAAGGGTATTGATTTTGATGAGATTTTTTCTCCTATTGTTAAAATGACTTCTATTCGTATTGTTTTTAATTATTGTGACTACTGAAGATTTGCATTTAGAATAGCTTGATGTTAAAACAACCTTTCTCCATGGTGATTTGGATGAGGAAATATATATGGAACAACCACAAGGATTTGAGGTCAAAGGTAAGGAGAAATTAGTGTGCAGATTGAATAAAAGTTTATATGGCTTGAAGCAAGCACCTCGGCAATGGTGCTTAAAATTTGATAGTTTTATGGCTGAGCGAGGCTAGAGCAGGTGTAATTCTGGCCATTGTGTTTATTTTAAGAGGTTGGATAATGACAGCTACATTATTTTGTGTTTATATGTTGATGACATGCTTGTAGTGGGTCTAACATGGATCACATAAGTGAGTTAAAACAACAATTAGAAAATTTTTTTGTTATGAAGGATTTGGGGCAGCAAAACAAATCCTTGGTATGAAAATTTGTGAAATAGGAAAAATAGAAAATTGTTTTTATCTCAGGCTAATTATGTTGAAAAGGTGTTGCAGAGATTTCATATGGAGAATGCAAAAGTTGTCAGCACACCTTTGCCTAGTCATGTTAAATTGACTAAGGATATGTGTCCAAAGACACAAGAGGAGGAAGAAAAAATGTCCAAGGTACCATATGCTTCAACTGTAGGCAATTTGATGTATGCCATGGTATGCAAAAGACCAGTTATTGCACATGTTGTAGGAGTTGTTAGCAGGTATTTGAGTCATCCTGGAGTTGAACATTGGAATGCAGTAAAATGGATTCTCAGGTACTTAAGAGGTACATCCAATATTTGTCTATGTTTTGGGGGCTCTAATACTGATTTAAAAGGCTATGTTGACTCAGATTTGGCCGGGGATATAAATACCAGTCAGAGTACCATAGGTTATGTATTTACAGTTGGTGGGACAATAGTGAGCTGGATTTCTCGATTGCAGAAGGTGGTTGCTTTATCCACCAGAGAGGCAGAGTATGTTGCTGCAACAGAGGCAGGAAAAGAGATGATATGGCTACAAATTTTTATGGAGGAGTTGGGAAAACAATAGGCTAAAAATTACTTGTTTACAGACAGCCAGAGTGCTATACATCTTGCAAAGAATTCTGCCTTGCATTCTAAAACAAAACACATACAGTTGAGATATCATTTCATTCGGTCGGTGTTGGAGAATGGATAGGTCAAGCTGGACAAGATACATATAGATGTCAATCAAGCAGATATGTTTACGAAGGCAGTGACAAGGGAGAAGCTGAGCTCCTCTTCAGCTTCGGTTGGTCTTCAAGGTTGAATTCAAGTATAACAGAGCAGCAGGGTCCAAGGTACTTATTTCCAGTAAAAGTTGTATTTGTAGTAGTGTCATCCAGGATTAGTCTTCAAGTGGGAGATTATGTTGGTATGGAGCTTGATCAGTCTCCAAGTGGGAGATTGTGTTGGTATAGAGCCTGATCAGTCTCCAGGTGGGAGATTGTTGGTATGTGGCGACTGATCATGCTATACTATATAGCCCATGGTATAGTGTACACCCGAGCCCTTATCCCTATCGGGGTCCAAGGTCAGGCCGGGCCCCAGGTGGGGGTTTAGGGGTGGTAGCCCCTGAGAAAAATTTTCCTCCTAATTTTTTGTGTGATCACCGAAAAAGGGAAAAATCAACGAAAAAAGGAAAAATCCGATTTTGTAGAACCCAAAAATCCAGAAGCTTCTAAGCTTGATAAAAGGGGTTCGGATGGGTATTTTAGTATGATGAAAAATGTGATTATTCGCAAGATTGTAATAGGTTTTACACTGGATAATAAAAGTATTGGATGGTTGTAGTTTGGTGGATGTAGCCTGGATTGGGTGAACCAGGTTAAATTATCTGTATTATGATTTATTCTGTGTGTGTTTTAGTTTCTTTGTTTATTAATTAAATTTGTATTTAATTGTTAGATATCTACCATCTCTAACCCTAACAGGCATATGTGTTTGTGACTACTTGTGCTTCCCTTATTCACATGTACATGCTTGACTTATTCACGTGTATACTTATTAATTGGTTAGCCATAGCATTGATCATTGTTGTCCTTCATGGTTTGTCTCGAATAAATTAATTGATTGATGGTAAACAATTTTATCTAAAAGCAAAAAACATGTTTTCAATTGGTATTCTATGAAATGTTTATAAAAATATTCCAATATATTTAATCCTTTGATTGGAACAACTCAATTAAGCAAAGGATATGTATAAGACTTTTCCTTTTAGATTAGCAATGCATGGAAGTTTAAAAAAATATCCTTGATATTACAAAAATATATGGTTTATACACTTCAATTGTGCACTCACCATTTGGTTCTTTGAATGAAAAATCTATCTATGCCATTGCTACACTGCATAGGTAAACCAAAATTCGTATTGTGGAGCTATATTAAGCTACCACTCTCAAGACCAATGTAACAATGATACAAAATAATGTTTGAGACTGCAAGAAGACATCAAAATGGCTAGTGTACTAAACAAATTCTTATGATTTATGAAGAACACTGATAAATCTACTTAGTTGGCTTCTTTTTCAAAATCATATAAATTGAACCCTAGCATCAATAGACTTTGTATGTCAAGCTACCACAATTCAAGTTTCAACGATGAATATTTATTATGCATGTTTTAAATGACATTCAAGTTTATGGTGGTTTTTTTGTTTATATGATGTGATGTGATATTCTAATCCTCATGCATGCTTCTAGGTTGCATGTATATTTATATTTTGTTTTTACATGATTTTTGTACCAACGAACCCAAAACAAACCGAACCCCCCTTCTGAAAAAATTTGGCTTAACTGGCGAACCAAACACCTGAACCCGAACCCGAACCTCAAAACCTATTCCAACACTCTTCATTTTTCCTGCACAAACTTAATTGACCACCAAATTATGCTACATCTTCACTTTACCCACTTTTACTCCCTCAAACATCTCTTTTTCATTCAAAACCCCTATTTTCCCAACTAGGGCATCATGCCATAACATAATTTTGACCTCTCCTATCCTTGTAGACCTTTTGAACACATCAAACTCCACAACCTCACCCTATTTCCAACCTATTCTAACTTATTTTCAAGCAATTTCTTCTTTTCACCTCTTCTAGCCTTGCTTTTAAGGGGCCTCAATTTTGAATTTTGAACAAGGGCTGCATTAGTAATCTCTTCCAATGCTTTTAACAATGCTATTTTCTTATTCCTACTCCCTATCCTACTTACATTAGGCCCATATCACCGAGACACAGCCTGAACAATAGATGGAATGACCTATTTCAACATATTACACTCGAACCCTTAAGGGATAGATCCGGTTGAACGTAGCTCAAAGTGATTCCTTGTGTTTGGGTGTGAAAGAGGACCATGCCTAGTGTAAAAATACCTATTCAGATGCATTGGAAAAGTTCATTTGGTCATATGAGTTGCATAACGGAAGTTGTACCACTTTGCAACTTTCCACTGCTTGCATTTGACACTTTTTCCAACAACTAAAAACTGGGCACCACAAGAAAACCACTCTGAGATAACAAAAATGAGAGAGGTTATTATAGAGGGGCCCAACATGATCCCATAAGATCAGACGAGAAGTTTCTAAGTGTCACGGTATCTGAGTAACAACATGCTAAAGTTTGCAGCCATTTTACACTTTGGACCCTTAAGGGATCGATTCGGTTGAACGTAGCTCAGAGAAATTCTGCGTGTTTGGGTGTGAAAGAGGATCATTCCTAGCATAAAAATACATATTCAGATGCATTGAAACAATTTATTTGGTCACACGAGTTGCAGAACGAAATTTGCACCACTTTGCAACTTTCCACTGCTTTCATTTGACACTTTTTCCATCAACTAAAAACTGAACACCATAGGAAAACCGTGCTCCGAGATAACAAAAATAGAGAGAGGTTATTGTAGAGGGGCCCAACATGATCCCATAGAATTAGACAAGAATTTTCTAAGCATCACGGTATCTGAGTAACAACATGCTGAAGTTTGCAGCCATTTTGCACTTTAGACTCTTAAGGAAATCGATCTAATTGAACGTAGCTCAGAGTGATTCCATGTGTTTGGGTGTGAAAGAGGACCATGCCTAGTGTAAACATACCAATTTAGACGTGTTGGAATAGTTCTTTTGGTCACATGAGTTGCAAAACGAAAGTTGCACTACTTTGCAACTTTCCACTACTTGCATTTGACACTTTTTCCATCAATTGAAAACTAGACACCACGAGAAAACCAATCTGAGATAACAAAAACCAAGAGAGGTTATTGTAGAGAGGCCCAACATGATCCCATAAAATTAGACAAGAATCTTTTTAAGTGCCATGGTATCCAAGTAACAACATGCTGAAGTTTGCAACCATTTTGTACTTTGGAACTTAAAGGAATCGATTTGGTTGAACATAGCTCAAAGCGATTCCCCATGTTTGGGTGTAAAAGAGGACCAAACCTAGTATAAAAATACCTATTCAGACGCGTTGGAATAGTTTTTTTGGTCACAAGATTTATAGAACAAAAGTTGCACCACTTTGCAACTTTTCACTACTTGCATTTGACACTTTTTCCATCAACTGAAAACTGGACAACACAGGAAAACCACTCTGAGATAACAAAAATAGAGAGAGGTTATTGTAGAGGGTCCCAACATGATCCCATAGGATTAGACGAGAAATTTATAAGCATCACGATATCCAAGTAACAACATGTTGAAGTTTGCAACAATTTTGCACTTTGGAACCTTAAGGGATCGATCCAGTTGAATGTAGCTCGAAGCGATTTCGTGTGTTTGGGTGCGAAAAAGGACTATGTCTAGCGTAAAAATACCTATTTGGATGCATTAGAATAATTTGTTTGGTCACACAAGTTGCAGAACGAAAGTTGCACCACTTTGCAACTTTCCACTGCTTCCATTTGACACTTTTTCCATCAACTAAAAACTGGACACCACATGAAAACTAATCCAAGATAAAAAAAAACTGAGAGAGGTTATTGTAGAGGGGACCAACATGATCTGATAGGATCAAATAAGAAGTTTCTAAGCATCATGGTATCTGAGTAACAACATGCTAAAGTTTGCAACCATTTTGCACTTTGGACCCTTAAGGGATCAATCCGGTTGAACGTAGGTCAGAGCGATTCCACATGTTTGGGTGTGAAAGAGGACCATTCCTAGTGTAAATATACCTATTTAGATGCATTGGAATAGTTTGTTTGGTCATAGGAGTTGTAGAACGAAAGTTGCACCACTTGACATCTTTCCACTACTTCCATTTGACACTTTTTCCATCAACTGAAAATTGGACACCATAGAAAAACCACTCTAAGATAACAAAAATTGAGAGAGTTTATTGTAGAGGAATGCAACACGATCCCATAGGATCAAATGAGAAGTTTCTAAGCACCACAATATCCGAGTAGCAACATGCTGAAGTTTGTAGCCATTTTGCACTTTGGACCCTTAAGGGATCGATCTGGTTGAACGTAGCTTCGAGCGATTCTGCATGTTTGGGTGCGGAAGAGGACCATGCCTAGCATAAAAATACCTATTCAAATGTGTTGGAACACTCCATTGGCTATGGGAAGGTTTTGAGTATGGGTTTTCAATAAACCCTTGCTTAACTTATAGTCTCCAAATCTCATCAAATGGGCTTATTTTTTAGAGGTCATCCAATGGCCAACCAAACATCAATCAAGATTTAACATAGACCCTAAGAAAAATTCCCAAGAGATCATACCATGTTTTTTTGTACCATCATTAAGATCCAATAGACCACCTTGTATAAAGGCTACTAAATTAGCCCTATTTACAAAGAGACAACCTTTTAAACACTAGATCTTCACTCAAACTCCTCAAACAACAGTATGTTATGTGTCAAAACCTCCAATTCCATAATTTTTTTCTAGGTCCAAGACCTCTAGACCCCTAATACACCAAACCCTCTATTTCAAGCAAAATACTTAGGGTTTTAATGAAACTCCTATCTCCCGCACCTACCATACCCAAAAAAAGCACCAAACACACTTACCAGACCCTACACATGGTGAATAATACATTACATGGACATTTCTTCCCACATTTTTTCAAAACACCACTTGAAACCCTCATTTTCATCATGAAAATACCCTGCTACAGCCCTAGAACATCATCCCAAACACCCAACCTTGACTCCACAACATTCTAAATAGGTTAGGCATGTATTTTACAAGTTATAGGACCCATTCCACAAGTTATAGTGGGCACAAAAGTGGAATGGGTTGAATTACATCATGAAACCCTTCAATCCAAGAACACTATGAAAGTAGGTAGCAATAGTAAAAACAAGATAACCTTCTTGCCCCTCCTAAAGTTTGGACCACATCCATTACCTCCACATAAAACTAGACATCCTTGGTCTTCTTGGTTCCCATGCCTTGATATGCTTATGCAAATGAAAATGAAGCAATGTAATCATCTCCTTCTCCGTTGGTTGGAAGAATGCATGCTTAATGTTTTGATACATGATATCAACTCTCTCATCTTCTCTCATGGTTGAATACCGAAATCTAGTATGGTAGGCCTCTAGATTTCCAGTCATCTTTCTTCCTCTTCCACCAAATGTTGGTCTGATCCACATGTCTGCTAGCCTAATTGACTCTATTTTTGAAAGATGAAGTTTCTCCCGAGTCACCAGTGTAGCTCTCTCTTCCTTTTCAAAGTCTTTCATTGCTACAAATTGTCTCTGGGATTTAATCATTTGTACCACATGGTTGATGTGCTTTGAATCCTTGCATCTAAAGGAAATTTCCTCAACATAAATACTGCTAGGGAATTTCAATGTTGCTATTGTAGTTGGTATTAAAGCCGGTACTTGAAACATTGAAAAATTATCCTTATATAAGAATTCCCTCCATCTTGTTGGCTTGTAACACTCTTTATGGTGGCTACATGAAATCTGATTCTGATTCCTCTTCTACATTACATGGTTCATATCTCCTTGTTTTTACTCTTTTAAATTATCAGAATCAGAATCACTAGCTTCCATATTCAAAAATTCCCAACCACCATCTTCAACAAATTGGTCACCAGTTCAAGTTCATTTTGCTTTCATAATACTTTATATCCATGGAGTTCAGCCATTCCTTGATGCCATCAAGTGAAGATTGAGGAACGACATCAATGCAGAGTACATTCCTCTTGAAGTCTTTGAAAATAATAGCCATATCAAATTCCCTTTTCCCAAGTCATACTCTCTCAAGGTTAACAATCTCAATCTCACTAATAGTGATTACTAAGAAAGATAATTCCACCAACTATATCAAACAGTTTACTGTAGGAACAATAAAAGTAAAGGCTTTGAAAGGAACTCCATGAAAATCAAGCTCTCTAAATGGTATATCAAACTCTTAGACCTAATTCTTGGACATTTACAACCAAATTCAAAGATTTGCCTTCAAAAGGCTACAAATTCAAATATTGACAATTTTGTAGCAAGAATGCATTTTTTTGCATATTTGACCACCGAGACTGAAAAAATCACCCTAATACACCTTACATGGTCTTGATTGACCTTATTTAGCATAAATAAATACAAAATACCTTAATCTAATCTATTGACCACCTATCAACCTTCAAAAAGTGAAATTTTGCAACTAGGAGACTAGGTGCTCCTGCACCAAAATTACATTGTGTCCGAGCCTTCAAGAGGCTTTAAATCTAGCCTTTACAAATGATTCTAGATCTTTCCAATCATGTCTAACTATTGATCTTGTAACTAACATGACTTATTACATTATAAATCAATTGACCATGTAATATGACCTTATTCAATTGATAATTTACTCAAAACACAATTTACTAACTTAAAAGAATTCCATGAACCAAATTTGCTCAATAACCTTGGTTCCCTTGCACCAAATTTCTATATTTCAATAAATGTCATTACAAGTACAAATCTCATTACAATGCCTTAGGTACTCTGCTCTCATAGATATTTTACAATGTCACTCATACATTCAAGATTCTCTTATAATGTCTACATCATAGGTTCTCATTTAGAGGTTAACTTCAAATGAGTAACTTGAGATTCCCTCGCAAAGCTTCACACGCTCTTTTATAATGGATTCAAATCAGAATTGAGATTTTTCAAGATAATCAAAATAATGATGTTGCATTGCTTTTTTGGCTGAGATTCTCTTTGATGGCTCAAAAATCAACATTTTCTGTAAGGAGAGACCAATCAATTTTTACTAGTTTAGTTACAAATGTATGCAAAGTAAAAGAATAAAAAGAAACAACTCATCCAAAATGGAAATGAAATGAAAATAGATGGAAGGAACTTACAGATAGGCATGTAAGTCTCTCAACTTAGTCACTTTTGGTCATACATCTTCACTGGGAGTTCCAAGATACCTATTGCACACAACAACTCTCATGAATCTATCTAATATCTTGAAATTCAAGATGCTCCTATAATGTCTACATCATAGGTGCTCATGATAAGGTTAACTTCAAATGAATAACTTGAAATTTCCTCACCAAGCTTTGCACAAACTTTTTTAATGGCTTAAAATCATAATTGATATTTGTCAAGATCATCAAAATAGGGATGTTGCATTGCTTTTATGCCTAATATTCTCTTGGATGGCTCATAAATTTTCATGTTCTGCAAGGGGACACCAATAAATGTTTATTGGGTTACTTATATATACACAAAGTAAAATAAGATGATAGCGTTGGCATCAAACAAATTAACGTGGATACAAGTATAAATTCATAAGAACCATTGTGCATATACTTACAAATTAATCCAATGAACTATCTAGGTCTGCTCTACTCTTTATTGTGTCAAGTATTGCCTCATGGTCAGACTCACGGACCTTCCAAAAGGTCTTGTTCAAAGGTCTACCCCCATATTTTCTCAAATGAACATTGGATTCCACAACAAGGTTTGAGTAATGAAGAATCTTACGATGTGTGTCAAAGTCCTCAAATAGCCAATGTTTAACACTCTTATGTGGGTACCTTCTAAGCCATGTTCTAGTAACAACAACTGAGCCTGTAGGGTATTCAATGTTTTCTCCATCTATAATTGGGGATTCCAATTTATTTTTGGCCTCAACACAATGACTCAAGTAATAGTCTGTTCCCTCTTCATTTTCTTCATATGCAATAACTGCATAAACATGCCCTGCATTGATATGTGCAACAAATCACTTGAAATTAGTCAAAATTACAAATGCAATAAAAAGTAAGATAACAATATGGAATTTCAAAAACTAAGCAAGTAGATATATTACCTGGTTGAAGTAGATCTGATACATGGTCAAAGTCAACCGATGGTGGTTCCATCTGTTGTAGTTCCAATGCCATTAGAGGGCAATACGTGTGAAGTGGGCTAAGATAACTTGTCAACCATTTTTCAACCCACTCCCTTGACTCACAATCATTCCAGGCTTGCATTGTACATGAAGAACAAAAGCATGCCATCTTACGTGTATCAATACTCCATGAACCTGCATTTGAGCTAAGGAAAGAGTGTAGCTCACTCGATCCTGTTAGTGTACAAAAATCCTCATATGGTGCAATGTTAGTATCATCCATCAACCAAAAAAATATATGAACTGAAGATGTACCTTCATTACCTAGACCCGTCAAAGCATTACACCACTCGACGATTGATCTTGCATATGTCAACTTTGCACTATCTTTATACTTTAACTCTTCTCTTGCTAATGCTTTTTTCACACATGCTCCTACACCATCATGCTTCCTCTTTCCATGCCCAACCTCACAAAAGTTCCACATATTCTAAAAACCTATAGTGAGATGCATCCTGCACAACCAGTAGAACATGTGTGCATTTTGAACTGTGCTGCATAGTTATCTGACCATATTATATGCTGACCGTATGTTATGCCCCTCTGAGCCAAATCACTGTAGAACATTTGGAAGCAACCTTGCATGAACTCTAGAGAATGTGTGTGATAATCACTAATATAAAAGTGATACTCCCTCAATACCTTCCTTTGGTCCTCTGTACTATCATCTGCATGAATGAATGCTATGTGCACAAATATCAAAAATTGTGTGGAGTTGTAATACTGTGACTGCACCTCACACTATGGCTGTAGAGTTTAGTTCTCTTCAAATTCAACCATTGATACTATGCTACCAACTAGAAAGGTGTCCTTGCATAGCTTGAATTGTGTGTCCAGCCATCAGGCTCTATGGGTATGCCTTGCAATACACTAGATTCTCATGAAACATGGACATAAATTGATACACTAGAATCTTTTGAATAACCAAGTCACACATTTTTTCTTGAGACCCATCTTTTCTAGCATATGCCACCATTTTATACTTTCCAAACTCTACTAGTTTATGTCCCACCTCATCTGTGCTTTGCATATGTTGACATACTGGCATTCATTGCAAGCCACCATAATTCTCACATGAACCTTCCAAGCATGTTGTCCTATAGAATATTTGGCCATCCTCTATTTCACATAATTTTTTTGATAAGAACTCTCTTGAATATTTTGGTGGGGCTTCTATGCCACAATCCTACAAAACATCATTAGTATGCAAATCTAAACATATAGAATGATAAACATCATAATGGTTAAGGAATTCAATATGTAGTCTACAACAACAAGTAGTTTGTGTGTGATTTATCTTGACATAAAAAGGTTTAAGCATTTCAAAAAATATTTGAAAAATACTAATTTGAGGATAAGCCTGTTGAAATTTATGAAAAAATTGGGTTTGAGTCATATCCAAAAAATGCTTTGGATGTGGCTCATGGTTCTGACTACTGATTCTCCTTCTTACAACATCCCTTTGATTCAGAGATGGCCTTGTAACATTCTTCCAATACTCTTCAATTAGTGTTCTCAATGCTTCAACAACATTTTTATCTTTATGCGGATGTCTTCTCGAGAATGCCCATAATTCATTTGAATCAGTGCCCTCAATTCTTTTTCGCCTTTGAACAACTTTTGATAAAGTTTTTCTACTAATTCCCATTTGTTCACTTGTCTTTTTAATGAGACGAGATATCTTTGTTTGATAGCTTACCAAAGTTGATGTAATGACATGTTGGGTGACATTACTATCCTTTGAGCATGAGGTCTTACCCACACTCTCATAAGCATCCATTAGATTCTTCACAGTAGTGTTTTCACTTGATGCATTCGATGTTCTCAACCCAAGAGTCTTCATGATGTTTCTGTACTTTAAACCTTGCATCATCTGAATAAATAGTTGAAATCTTGCGGTCTCATTCAGCCTTTCAAAGAATATTTTCCAAATCTTATCAACATATCTTCTACAAGTGCATTGTGGAATCTTACCTTCCATGTGCTGCAAAATATCCTCATAAATATTAATCAAAAACTTTGGATTTCTACGCAAAATTATAGGTGGTGTTCTCTGAGGTACATAAATCTCAACATTAGCAATTTCATCAATATTTAATTGATGTGGGCTAGATTGTTTTCCTTTGATTGACGGTGGAGTAGAAGACATACCTTGAGGTTCATGTAGGGATGATGGCATACCTTCTTCATCAAATCTGAGTGATGATGTACTCTGAACTTCAGATGTGGTGGATGGTGTCCAACCATACTCACTTGTGGTAGATGGTGTCCCTCCATATTCGCTTGTGCTTAATGGTGTCCCTTCGTATTCACTTGCGGTAGAGGGTGTGTCTCCAACTACGGTATCTACATCTCTCCTAGCATGACTCTTTCACATTCGTTCCCTTTGTGCTGCCAATTTATTTTCTCTTTTTGATGGTTGAGGTTTGTCTTCAATTTTATTGTTTTCATCAATTGTTTCCAATTTCTTCTTTTCATGATATGTCGCCACCCATTCTCTCTCCTATTCTTTGAAGGTTTCATACTCTTTGTCTGCTTGATCTTTCTTACTTATTCATTTCTTTGGCATGGCAGATAATTTTACATGTAGCATGGTAATGAGATGAATATTATTTCCTAAAAAATATATCCATTAAAATAAATGAAATATATATGTCATTAAAGGCTTCATAAATAGACAACATAGGTGATGAGGTAACTTTACTGATGAGGTAGTTTAGAAATAGAGATGAAAACCAAAATAGTTTAAATAGGTTAGAAAAATTATTTTTGAGTCTTTTGAGTGTTTTTCATCTCCAATAAGGTCTAATAATAACATTGGATAGGTTCTAGGTCGAGTTTTTGAGTTTTGAGTCAAAATGTGCAACAATGCAATCTTGCACTAAAAGTTGCTTTTGTAGCCTTTGAAGGAAAAAACATGAATTTGTCTGTAAGTGTGAAAGGTTTGGGGTCTTGACAATGTAATAAGGATGTTTCAAGGTTATTTTAATGGTTTTTGAGGTCATAGGTCTATAGGATTGAAAGTTGCTCCAAAATTGCAAAGTTGTCATGTTTTAAGTTGGTGTAATTTCACCATAATGATGTAATTTCACTAACCAACGGTTCCTTCTTTTAAAAAATTAGTTGAAGGCCATTGGGGAAGGTGGGAGAATGTTTAAAATTCCTCCCTTGGGTCGAGGCTGGGCTGTTGTTGGCATTTTTGAAGTTTTGAAGCATTTAATAAAGAGAAAACTCTATTTTTGTAGCATTTTTTACTGTTCTTTTTTTTTACAGACTGGTACAAAACCGTATGGCCTCCAAATATTCATGGTTTGATAGAGGTCAGAGACAAATTCATTTTTGTGGTGATTTGGCTTGATTTCATTAAGAATTAAGCAAGTTACATCAATTTTAGTGAAAGTGGGTTTGAAACCCTACCAAAGAAAAGGGTTTGGTCACCAAAATGGGCATAATTCCCATTTCCACCATGGGAAAAATATAAAACTTGGTGGAATGTTAGGTTTAGGGCCCTTCTACATGCTGCAATTTGTTTTAAAGAAAAATATGGAGGTTTGAAAAAGTTATCTGATGCCTTAGGTTAGTTTTTCCCTTGTAAATGTATGAAAATGGTCTTTAGAATACATTTTTCATAGTTTTCTGAGTATTTGTGCAATAATAATGGATGTAAAACATGAAACAGGTCTTGGGGAACTTGTTGGAGTCTTTTAAAGGCATTAGGGGTGTTGGGGTGTGCCTTGAAAAGTTGAAAGCTTCCTTGTACAAGCCTAGTGAAGCCTTATTTATGGCTTGTAAATCAATCTTTTGATACATTTGTTGTGGGTGTTTGATACTATACTTTTTGGAACTTGTGAAGAGGATGGTGTTAGTAGTATAAAACCATGTTTCATTGTTTGGTTAATGCCTTTAATCAGTTTTTATTTTGACTATCCTATTGGGGAATGTTGCAAAGTTGCATGGGCTTGTGTAGGAGCGATGGAAAAATGGATGTTTTTGGGTGAAAGGTCTATTTGTTTGGTCATGTTGTGTTGTGTGAAGAGTGTTTACATCATCCCCAAGTCCTGTTGAGATGTCTGGTTGTGTGAGTCAAATTGAGTGGTCAAGTTGCATTGTTGAGAGGAATAGTGAAGTTGGTGTGTGCATATAGATTATTTGAGAGAAGATTTTGAAAAGGAAGTTGTTTCCCCTACCACTCTACATCATTTTCAATAGTATTTAGGGGTCTAGGTAGTAGAGTTTTCAAAATGTGCAAAAAGTGCTAGGTTGTGAAATTAACAAATAGTGAAGGGTTTGATGTAGACTTGGGAGGCTCAATCACAACCAATTTGACAACATGCCTTTAAGAGGCATCTAACAAGATTAAGATTCAACCTATTTGAATAAACCAAACAACCGTCAAAGCTTGACAATCATTAGAAGTTAGATTTCACACTTTCACCCCTTGAACCCTAGTAGTAGTGGAAACTTAGTTTGTGCCCAATAACTCAAATTTTCTCCCAAACACCAGAGAAACTCTTGATGGCTTTAGACACCCATTTCAAAGTTATTACACATATCTCAATGTCAGGTACAAGTCCTTTGGACCAAATCCCCAAAAAGACCCCTACTAGGCTAACCTAATTAGGCTGATTAGACCTAATTTGCAAAGAAACATTCCCTCAAACTTATCACAGGACCTTGAAACCTTGGGGAAGCATTTCTTAGATTCCCAGACCTCCAAAACCACAACTAGATTCCTCTAGTATAGACAAATTCATTCTAAACCTGAAAACCCTTGTTTTATGCACTATTCAAGAGGGTTTATTCAATATGCTACTTCCACAACCTCCTAGACAATAAAAACAACTTGAACAAAGGAAATTAACCCTGCACATGCCTAAAATTTGAAAAAATTATGACCTCCCATTGATATTCTTCAAAACCCTAGGTCTAAACCCTCATTCACATGCATTTTTGTTCACAAAACTCACTATAGTAGCAGGTTTATTACTCCTATTTCTTTCCTAGCACTCAAATCATGCATCCTACACTTAAATAAGACATCATAGGGTCCCTTACACAAGTTAGAGTTGCCACATAAGAGTTAATGACTGTTGAAGGCCAAGTTTACATCATTTACACATGATATAACAACAATATTACTCATATTGTAAGTTTGCACCCCTAACACCTATAACTCACTAAAACCACACCAATTGCTTGAAATGAGCATTATTGCATCCAAAAAACACCAATATTGCACACTTTACATGTAAATTCAAAAACTTTCCTTCAAAGGCTACAAAGATACTTTAGTGCAAGATCACCATTTTTCACATTTTGCACCTAAACTCAAAAAATCAACCTAAGACATGTTTAGTGGTCTTGATTGACCTTATTCAAAACAAAAAATTATCAAAGACTCATCCACCTACCTATTAGCCTCCTAATTACCATCAAATGATCAAATAAGGAGGATGAGGTGTAGGTGCTCTTGCACCATGGTTGTAAAAGTGTATTAAAGAGGGAGACCAACGGTCACCTCTTTCAAATGTTAGTTTTGGAAGTTGAAGTGGCTTGTTTTAGGAGGGAAAAATTATAAAATTCCATGAGAAACTTGAATGGAGGACGATCCTTGGATTGGGCATCAAACCAAATGAGGAAATGTTGAGTTTTCCATAAGAAAAATGAGGTTTTGGTGAGTGAAAATGAGTTTATGAGCTGGGCAGCATTATTTTATGTTAGATTGAGCATGAGCAGGGTGTTTTAGGCTTGTTTGAATAGTTTTCAAGTTTTGGAGTGTTTGGCAAGTGCTACTTTCAATAAAACCTAGGGTTTCTAAGCCCAAGGAGAGGGTTTTATGGTTTGGGTGGTAAATGATTGAATATCTACAATCTAATGCTATAATTTGAAGTTTTCACAGATATAAAATGCTTCCCCAAGGTTTTAGGAGATTACACAAAGTTTTGAAGGTGGTCCCTTTGTAAAAGTGGGCTAATTTGGGCCCTTAAAAGCGTAGAAAACTTGATTTGTGCAGTTTGGTACAAAACAAGCATTGGTGATTGTTGGATAAGTTGAAAGGCTCTGTAATGGGTCCTTGATGTGTGTTGTGTTGTGAGTTGAAAGGTTGTGTGAGTGGAATTATACCTGATTGAGTGACTTTGATATGCTACAAGGAACAATGTGAATATGTTGAATGAAGAAGTCTTGATGAAATTGTAAATTGAAAATTGTGTTTGCATATTGGAGTTGTGTATTTGTATGTTGCAGGTCTCCCCCTACCGCACTAGGAGTATATTCCAATTTTTTAGAGACTTGTATGGAAAATTTGGTAGCATAGACAAGGCAATCAACTAGTTGGTATAACTTTTTGACAAAATACCTCAATGAAAGCTTTGGAAGCATACACAAAGTAAGCCAATTGTTAAATAACAAAATGCTTCAAAGAGATGTGGTTTAAAAATGTAATTAGAAAGTGTATAGAATTGTGTAATTTAAAATGTCCATTGACAACCTAAGATTGTAACATGACAAACAAACAATGATCAACATGGAATATGCAAAACAACAAAAATGAAAGAAAGCCATAATAGAATGAAATAAAATGTACAAAGAATTCACATACCTAAAAAACCAGAGTTTCAAATGGAGTTCTACCCAATCATGTAGCCTTTGCTTCTTTCCTCAAACTCCTCAACAATTTGACTTTTTCAAAATCTTGTTCCACTCCAAACTTCAATTGTATATCAGTTATCACTAGAATTCAAAATTAAATTGATATTATATGCCTTTCAACATGAAAACTCTGCTATTTCATGCAAAGGTGGTGGAATCTAAAAATCATGCATGGACACTTCACTCAATCTTCAAAAAACAACTTTTTGTTGGAGCACATGTAGAACTAGGAGACTATGTAGAGTGTGGGCTGACATCACAGGTATATTGTGCTTTTTTACCATTTTTAGTGCAAGCTAAAAAAATTCTCATGTTATAACGCGAGTGAGTTATCTCTTCCTAGAACAGTCATGTTTCTACTTCTTAAAAATGTGCTCGCGTTATCATAAAGTTTGTTTTTTTATAGATTTATTTACTCTCTTTGTCTATACTCTCTCCCACTCTCTCACACCCTCTCTCCAACCCTCTCACCCAATCTCCCACTATCTCCCACCCTCTCCCTCCCT
>VDFB02281492.1:355177518-355207579 GCA_007258455.2 Sequoia sempervirens
CTTTCTGTTTTGCTGCCGCTTTGTTGTTGCTTTTCTCAAGGTCCCTCTTCTTTTAATTGGGCACATTTGTGTGCACAACAACCATACTTATTTTCTGGGGTTGTTCTATGTATTTCTTCGTCAAACTCTAATCAAGTTTTCAAAGTGGACGGTAAGGATCTTTTGTTAGTGTCAAGGGATCTGGGTGTTTGATTCGAAGGGGATAAGTTGTTGGTTGGTTTCATTCCTAATGTATTCTGAAATCTTACAGCTCTTACACATTTTAAGAATTTGGAGGTTCTTGTAGGTCCTTTTGCAAAGTCTATTCAAGTGAAAAATCTAAAATTCTTCTCTAGTGCCACTATGGTTCTCAACCCTGAGCGTGAGCTTCACTGCTTGCAGGTTGAAGAGAAAAGAATGGAAAAGAGAAAAATAAAAAGAAAAGAAAAGAAAGACATTGAAAATCAAAGAAAGAAAGAAATTTAATTTTTCAGGGGGATACGAACAACTCTACCAAGGCTATGGACATCTAGCTGGCAGTAGAGCAATGTTTGGGAGATTCACAGTGACAACCTCATCAGGGCTATGGACGCCTGACTGGCAGCGAGGCAATGTCCAGGATGCTTTTGGAGTTAGAATAAACTACGTAGCTTAACTAGACGGAACTCGGGTTCCCATAGCAACTAAAGGATGGGAATTAACGCACATGCACACACTTGGATTTTTAGCATACTAAAGGTTGGATTAACTAGTGGTTTGATCCTTTGCTTGAGAATCTCATTTATTTTCCCTAGTGTGAGGATCAAAACCAAAGATTATGGGTTTTTTATTCTAGTTTGTCATTGAAATTCTCTGGAGCATTTCCCCAATGAGTTGCCATTTGTTGTGCATGTTTTGCACACACGCCTCACCAAGGGTAGGGAACCCCCTCTTTTCACTCCTAACAGGATGCTTTGCTCTTGTCTTGTTTTGCACACCCCATTTCCCAGCCTAAGTTGGCCCTAAGCCTAAAAACAATCAATTTCATGATTGGCCCAATTCACCAACCTAAGTTTTGCTAAGTCATTTCCTAGTGCAGGCTGGTTCCTATGGGCTTCTGTTTGCTCTTTGCCCGGTGTCTATTGGCCCTTGTGGGCCCGCATTTATGGGCCTCCTCCTACTGTTTGTTGTTCTGCTTTGCCATTTCTTTATGGTCGGGTCCTCGAGTCTGCCTGGCTTGCAGACCCCATATTTGTTTTCGTCACTACATCCTTCATGCTTCACGAACCCATAGTTGCAGTTGTCCTATGCGAATCTCCATCCCCAATTTGTTGCTTTCATGGAGACCAACACTTGACCGCTGCCTGTATGGTGGAGTCCACATTATATCTTGTCATCCTTGTCATTGTCGTTGTTGAAGTAAACTTGACCCAGTGTGCTTAAAATCACTTAAGTCATGAACGATCCTGGGTCTTTGAGCGTGACCTGCCCTTGCCCAACCTTCCTTGCCTAACGGCTAAGCTTTCACATTGTCCCACTATGCAAGACATTCATGTACCGATTCCTCGAAATGATATCATGAATTGCGAGTGAACTCTTAGGTCCGCGCCTATCAATGGGTCCGCCCTTGCATGTCGTCGCTCGTGGGAGGTCGTTCCTGAATGGTGAACCTTCGTTGCCTCCCCACTTCACAGACTCATGACCCACTAGCACTATTATCCTCTTACGGGATTCACCAAAGCATCTGTCATTCACCACCCGTTGTTGCAAAAAATGGGAGTCGTTCGCGGCACTCCACATGTCTCGCCCATGTACACTGACTTGATTGCTTTCGAATGATAGTCTCAATAGCATCTTCATGTTCCCCCTAGTGGATTTTCCGCAACCACATGCTTACTTTTAATCTTCACACCATCCCGACCCAGCATGATGAGATCATAAATTAATGATGGGGTTCTCATTTAGCAAATGATAACATTTAAAGATAGCGTCCACAATCACCAGTTATGCAGAACCCGCAATGCAAGCCTCCATTGGTCTTTTGTCATTTTCTCAATGGCATCCTTTGAACATCCACCCAAATTCCCTTGCCCAACGGAGATTGTGCACGTGGGTCCCACATCTTCAAGCAATGTTTTCCCCGTCATGATCAAAGCAACATTCACACACCATCTTCTCACCACCTGCTCTCTCCCAGCAACCCTCTTTAATGTAGAGTCAGCCATCCCTTCGATCACCTTGTGCATCCTCGATGACTTTTTCATAACTGTACCATGCCCTTCTCCTCCTGCATGACCTACTTACCACAATTTTCATGTCAAGTACCTGCTCCCTTCTAGTTCATAAGGATGATTTCAAGCAGTAATATAGTGACTACTAAGTTCGATTGGGAGCTTGAGGAAACGGAAAGCAATAAAAGGGAGAACGAGGAAGCGTGTATTAAAATATTAAGAACCTTTTAAATAGCCTATAGGTACCAAAGGGATACGATGATTGTATACTAACCAGTCATGATCTGGAAGTGGGAGCACAAAGAACGTATCAAGCAATCAAAAAGGAGGAAACTTAGCTTATCGAAGGAGAAAAAAGTAACATAGTAAAAGACTCAAGGTCAGCTTTCCTCTCTAGCTCACATACCAACCTAGAGGGAGAAACATAGTGCATGTGTGTTGGTTTGCTTTCCCCTACGGGAAAATTGTTGCAGGTTTTTCCCTTGGCAACGTCGTTCATCTCACCGATGTTCACGCCTTTGCTGCCATCCGCGCTTGTCCACCCACACTACATAGTGACTGACTTGGGCTACATAGGTTTCACCAACATGGAGTCTATATCTTCTAATGCTTCTCTCCAATAGCCTTCTTAGCATGTCCTCCTGTGTGCTTCCCCCTGCACGGCTGTGCCACTCTAAACTCCCGCGAGACTATGGGTCGACTATGTAATTGCTCAATTCTTATTAGCTCAAACAAGGATGGGTGATTTAATGTGGGTAATGAATGAAAGGAGTGGTCATGGGACCATCATGTTGAGCTGGGAAGGCAGGTACATTGGAAGCATGGGAACTCCTTTGAATTAACCATTCACCTCCTTGAAGCTTTATTTTAAGGATTCCTCCATTGGCGTCAATGAATTAGGGTCTCACAAATTCATCAGCAGTCGATTCTTATGAAAGCACGACATAATTTGGTACAGGTTTTCACCTAAAAGCATGTGGTAAGACAGTCACTTCCTATGGCTTTGAAGGATGAGAGAAAATGGGGACAGATCGGGTGGCCAGTATATCGATCTTATTAAATAATTCAGAAATCGGATGGTAGGATGATGGAACGACGGTACATGAGGAAATGGATTCTAGCAAGATGAGGCAGTAAAAATGTCATTGGCAAGTTGGCATCAACAAATATAATGGAAAGACTCCCAAGATATGAGCTTGGCTCAGCCCCATCCTACTCAATTATTATGGGCAGTATCACGAGGGCTCTTTGGTAATGAGGTAACCAATTAATTGGTCGAGCTTGTTGCGACAAGTAAAAGAGAAGTACTTGCATGACTTGCTCGAAATAGAGTTGCAATCAAAAGGTGGTTTTGCATGTTGCTTCTGTTCTAGATGTCCCTCCATGATTTCTTGCGATTGAATCTGTGCATCCTCATAATGCGGGAGATTACTTGCAGGGGGATGTCACAGTAAGGTTGTTATGGGAACAAGGAACAAACAACGCCCTCACATCATGCAGGACCCAACATCAACATCGCCATTCATTGGTTTTTCTTTAGTTCCACCCCGCTCTCCATCGTTAGTGATAGTGTTCTCTTACCAACCCTTCGCGTCCTTCCATCCACACCTACATATAACCACCATGTGATTCTAATGTATCGTTGAGGCCAAGGTTATCGCAACTAGGGTATTATTATGCTTGACTTACTCACACTAAATAACGGTGGGAATGAGCCCGATTATTCTTATGTTTCGAGGTTGTGTATACTTGTGGGTGTCGGCCTTCCATCACCTATTTTTTGTATCCCAACGCAAGGTGCTCTTTTTCCTCATTGTTAGTTGGGCTAGGTGCGATCAACCTTAGATGAGAAAATGAAGCAATGCTTGTCACTCGTGTCCATGTCTTACCCGTTGATTACTACATGAGTAAATTTTCATGAAGTCCAAAGGAGGAACACAATTACCAGTGGATCGAAGTTAACACGCCGGCTCAAGGCATGGGTATAGTTGGGCTATGTGGGAATTCATTGGCAAGTTTCCACGACCTCATGGTCATTTTTTAATGGCATCCACATTGTTTCCTCCCGCATACTTCCTCCCACACGGCCTCTCAATGGCGGGTGCCCGCGTTCCACTTATCGTCGAGGCCTACATCATCTTGGCCGACATCGTGGGCCTTCCTCAGTATGAAGATTATAACGATAAGTGAGTTGGTGTCTACCTAGGTGTTGTAGCATCTAAGAGGTCCTCTTCAGTACCATGATTTTATTGGAGTCATCGATTAACCAGAGGCATAAATATGAGGAATGGTGGAGGATTGGGGTGCTTATGCTGAGGCATAGTTTTGATCAGAAGGGCAATGTCCGAAAATGAAGGTTTCATAGTGATTGGATGAGACATGAAACCACAAGATGCAATTGAATGTGTTTCCCAAAGGCAAGCCTGATTGAGGCAATCTATGATGGATCGGTGAGAACAAATAAAGAACGAAGGGATTGTTCGGTGTATGGACTTCTAGGTGAAGTAGGTGGTCATCATAAGGAACAGGACTACACAAATTTCTAATTCATTAATGGTGAATCAGACCTCTATGGGCAGAGCCATTTTACACACCATGGGAATTTCATATAGAGGGCTTCGTGCTCTTAGTGTCATCACCTGCTACCTTCCCGGCCAGCATGACCGCACCTTCAGCTTGTAGATAGTACTCATATCCAATGTTACCGCAAAGAGCATAGGGTTGCTTCATGATATTAAATTCACTGATTAAGGATTATGAGCACCACCTTTTGTGAGGTTAGTTGTAAAAAGGGAGGAGATGATAATATAGAGAGAATGCTCGAGCATGATTCCCCCCTGTCTATCATAAAGTTGTGGAAAAATGGTCATAAGAATTATTTAAAAGAGATTCAAGAAATTCAAAAGGGTTTTAGTAATGATGTCACTCTGCTATCAACTTTATGTATTTTTCTAAGGTCTTTATTTGCACATTTAAATGATTTAATGATGCTATGATCAAGACATTGTTAATATTATGTGCAGGTATTCTTGCGGGAAAGGAAACTTTTATAAACCTTTGGGGACGCTCTTCAAAGAAGTGCGTACAATCGAGGAGTTTGTATATGGAGTGTAATCAAGGGGGGAGAATGCTTTCATTTTGATGGCAAGATCACCAACGTGTGAATGTTCAAGATGAAGGCAAAGGATGCTAGATCAAAATATTCGCATGTGAAGGATGCAGATGAAGGTCTGAAGATACTAAGGCAAAGAATTTGCGTGCTCAAGAATATATGCCGAAGGAGGACCTCAATTCATAAGTGATGCATTTAAAACTCATCAAGGATGACTAATAGTTAAATGATATCATGCCAAGGGAAGTTAGTGCCAAAGAACATGAAGGAGTTGTCTCATTCTTCATCAAATGATCATGATCCACCTAGAGCTGTCTCATCAGATCGGGGATAGCTTATCTATGTCACGAAGATGCAAATCTATGTAAGGATCATTTGATTAGATGAAAAATGTTGCAAACACATCAAGTAAAAGGGAAGCTTTTGAACAGTTTCAGCTGCAACAAAAGGGCAATCAGCTAGAAGACAAAATGTTATAGCACCTGGGCACTACAGGACAAAATAATGAAAAGACAAAGGATGTATTTTAAATTGTTGGATAATGGGGGGTAGGTGAAACCCTAGTGTAAATAAAATATGAGCCACACAATGTAATTAAATCCTAGCCATTCATTTGGACTTTGGAAAACTATAAATAGGGGTCTCCCCTTCATTTTTAAATGGTTGGAGAATTTGTGTAAAGGAATTCTGCAGTAATAGAAAGCAACATTGCATGATTTATGGGTGTTTCTTTTGAACTTGTTCATTATGCATGCATGGTTCTACTTCCATGTTAGTTTTAGTTGTTAGTTTCTTGAGTGGAAGTGATAATGGTGTTTGTTGTTACAGTATCTTGATGAATTTCTAGCTGATTTTTTTTGTGGTTTTTTGATGATGAATCACTTTGTAAAGCTAGTTTGAGCTTCTTTACTTCATTGTTGTAACTTATTTCAATTGCATGTTCATGATGTGTGTGTGCAATCTAAAAATCTGCAGTCCTTAGAAGATTGCACTGGTTTTATGTAACTGTAGGTTTCTCTTGGCCAAGCAAAACTCAGTTTAGGAAGTTTCTCTATTGTAGCAGCCTCCATGATTATTGTTCATTCATTGCCTAGTTCTAGAAACTTCTCCCTTTCCCTACCCTTTTTTCCTTTTTTTTTTATAATGACTTTGAACAAGTTTCATTGCACATTGTAAAGCCAAATCTAATGATAAAATAGAGTTCTAGACTATTATTTTTAACCTACAGCAAGTGCGCATCAATTTATACACCTTAGAACTTTGCTTTTGGAACCAACTTCCCATGCTTTGTAACTCATTCGCAAGTATGCCTTGTGATTCCAGCAAATCACATGAAACAACTGAGATATTCCAAGCATTGTCAAAACCTGACATTAGAGACCTTGAGATAGTGTTCTACAATTTGATTTTGGAATATTGTCTTTCAAGAGAGGTGATGCACCTATGCATTACCTGTGTTGAGAAGTGCATAAAAAACACATCAACAGAAGGGTTGTGCCATTTAGGGGCTTGCCTTAGTTAAACCCTATGTTAGAGTTTTCACTGAACCATAATGGCAATGTCAATGATAGGAAGGAGATGAATCAAAAAAGTGTTGCAACTCACCACCCTTCAATGGCTTCCTTGAAGGACTAAAGTCATGCACATCACCTCAAGCTCTTGGATCTTTCTTGCTTGATTACTTGAATTGCTTGGAGACCTACAACAAGGGTTATCCTTCACAATCAATGACAAAATGAACATGCATAAACTCACATATTATTTGACATGATGCTTGGATCTTGAATTGTTGTAAAATAAAGCTCTAAAATGTTTCTCTTGACTTGCTTGATAATGCTCTTGATAATAATTTTCACCTCTTTCTTCTTGTTATATTTCAAATGATGCAATAACTAGGTATTTAGATGCAATTATACTAATTTCCACAAATTAAATTCCAATAGCCAACATTTACATATTAAATTAGAAATGATAAAATGTCTACACCAACATATTTGAGTTTTGAGCCCAAACAAATAGGGTGATAGAGTCACCCAAGGGTGTCTATGTCTTGGCCCTATTTTCTAGGGATTTATGTGTCGAGGGAAAATCATTAAAAAAATGCATTTGTTCTATGCTTGCAATTTATTGTAAAATGGTAAAATAAGCCTCATAATGCATAATTTATGAAATTAGGGATTCAATCAAGTCCAATAAATTAAAAGGGAGAATAAAACATAGCAGATGAAATTGTCAAGGGTGACAATTTTTTATGCTATAGGAACCAAGAAAGACAAAACCTCATACAAAGGAAAAACCCCCCAAAAAATAATCCCCCTAAGAAAAGATAGAGAAGTATCCCAAAATGGAGATACAAGAAGAGAGACCATGAAATTCCACACAGTGTATACTCCTACTCAAAAATTATATTCTTAACACTAAATCCAAAATAGAAATTATGATTGGTGAATGAAATTTCTCCCCTTAAGAAGAAATAAACATAAAGGTGTATTAAATATAGCTTCACATTCCTAAAAGGAATACAAGGGAATAAATATTTGAGTATATGATGTCTTTGGAAACTACTCAAATATCACCATGTTAGTGCTGAGAGTGCCACAAAAAAATATGATTCATTAACCTAACTAAATAAAATGATAATTCAAAACATTTTAGAAAAAATGTAGAACCAGATCCAAACATGTTGATGGTGAGAAAATAATTATGATTGAAATATCATCAAAGAGGATATGAAATTTCCTCAATAGTTTCCTCCAAATTGGAAGAAGTGACTTCAAAAATAAACGTAACATATCTATCAAGTACTCATCCCAAGGATCTATCTCTAAAAAATGATGAATATGATCCTACAACACTAAATCATTATAATAAATTTAAAAATCACCAATAGACTTGAAAGAAGCAAGAGATGAATGAAATTGAATATCATCCCATGTATCTAGAACTTCAATCAATAAAAGAACTTGAATATTTAGGTGATCATACCATACCCCCTACAACACTAGATGTTTGAATCAAAATATTAATGAAAGGAATATTTGATGCAAAATGTAATAAGGTGTAAAGTCTGGACTAATAATCTACCTTCCCAACTATAATAGTATCACAATTCTACAAATTGTGAATGGTCGTAGAATCTAGTGTAAACCCAATACTCTTCCCAATCCCACTGAGTGATATTATAGATAGAAAGGAGATTAGTTAAAAATTGAAGGTATAAAAAGGACATCATTTATTGATATTTCACCCAATTCAATAGACCCCATACCATTAACACACATATATGTGTTATTAACCATTAGGACACCCACTGAGTGATATTATAGATAGAAAGGAGATTAGTTAAAAATTGAAGGTATAAAAAGGACATCATTTAGTGATATTTCACCCAATTCAATAGACCCCATACCATTAACACACATATATGTGTTATTAACCATTAGGACATGTGATGTAGAATGAGTCTCAAACGAATAGATCACAATTTATGATGAAGTCATATGATGTGAATCTCTAGATTCAAGGATCCATATCCATACCTTAGAATCTACAAATATGGTAAGAGATATTCCCTTCTATCTCTGATTAGGGAGAAGAAGAAGAAGATAAATCCCTTAACATAGTTTAAGGTAATTTGATATGATTATTTTGTAGGAGATGCTTCAACTGATCAATTTATTTTATAAAATATTGGTGTTTTTCAATTCATGGTTTCCTATAATAAGCACATTTAGTTATCTCCATCTTATATGATTCCCATTACATAAATATTCAAAATCAATTTATGTTATTTCTTTCTATAGCTTTGTATTTTTTATTTTATATTGAAATTCCCTAACTCTTTTTATCCCTTAGGATCACTAACCATCAATGCATGTGAATTAGAAGACTTAATAAGACCCATTTGAATTAACTTACATTGTTCTTGAGTTACATAGAATTTGGTAAATTTATCAAATGTAAGCATGTTATATGCCTTTCCCATAGAAGTCTAATGGGTGTGAAAGGAAAAACAAAAATTACATATTTTATTCTAAGTTTGTAAAGAACATTAAGAACCAACTATTTTTTATTTCTATCAATACCATATTCCTTAAGTTTTGTTATTGGGTCATTTACCTTAGTAGAATTATCTTGGATATTGTCAAAACTATTTGGATAAAGGTTTATCAATTAATTATTAATTTGATAACCCTTAATCAGATTATTAGTTTGATTGTACAAATCAATAAGTTTATCTAATGCTTGCTTGGGTGAATTATACTTATTAACATAAAAAGAAGATAAAGTGAAATAAATATACATAAATAGTCAAGGTATTTATCATGTTCATTAATCATTATTATTAAAATTTTGTAAAAGCTAGAGTGAAATGGGTATGTGCATGGAAATGGGGGACCAAAAAGGGGTCTTAAAGGGTCTATTTTTTTAATCAATAAAAAGTGATCTTGAATGATAAATTGAAGATAGTTACACTCAAAATTTGAAGATGTGACAAGAATAAGAGTTGTAGTGCTCTAAATATACTTTCTAAACTACTTTTTTTTTAAATGGTAGAGATTGAGGGGTTAAAATAGAGGAGAACACAAAGTGGTCCTATTTAAATATCATAAAATTAATAGTGTCTAGTGTCCTCCCCCTTAAAAAAAATTGTGTTTCAAAAATTACTTCAATGAAAAAATAGCTAACACCATTTAGTTTATGCCTATTTTTTTTTTTTTTTTAATTAATATATGATGTTTAACTAATTTTCAAAGTGGACATGTCCTAAAAAATGAAAAATTATTGAAAATAAGGTGAAGATATGCTATAATATTAACTTATGCAAGTTATTACAAACTAAAAATTAGATTAGAGTCACATTTTCCTAACAAAAATTGAGTGTGCTCCCCCTAGATTTTTTGGAAACTAATCAAAAATCATTTTTAATGTGTATAGATTAGAGTCTAGAATGTAAAGATTTAATTTACTTCAAACTTGGATGATCAGATAAAAAATGAAACCAAAAATACTATACATAGGTTTTTGGTTAAAAAATGATGATAGTAGTAAAATAAATTAAAGATCAAAACCCTAACATATTTAAAATTTAGAAAAAAATACATGGTTAGAAAGATAAAGAGAGCTTGACATTATTATGTTATTATTATGATGAAAAGGTACCATGCAAAGTCTTTGCAAGGATTTTACAGGCTTATAGTTGAAAAACTAAACAACATACAGCATAAATGCATACCACACATAAGGAGACACTCAACTAAGATTGATTCTTCCATTAATAAATAAATCTTAAAAGCTTACAAATTTTATCATAGGCTTGGGAAAGAATCTAGATCATTACAATAATAAAATAGCTACACCCTTAACTAAAACTTGAAAGCCTAGGGATTCATGTAAATATTTATCTTTTGTTGACGGAGCTATGTAACTATTTTTCTTAGTAAAAAAATTATCCCCTTTTTGAAAATGGATACTAAGATAGATATATCCATAGCAACCAAGTGTACATAATGTCAGAAGGTCATGCAATGAAAGATTATCCCCAACATGACCTCTGCCAATGTGCATTAGACAAGTTCTCACTACTAATTCAAATTGTTTTTTAGGAAAACATAAAAGAACATTCTCCATGCATTCTAAAATATGGAACATTGATGAATATGATGAAGGAAGAAAATACCCTACAAAATCTATTGCACAACATGTCTTGGAGTCATTGCATAATAAAAGGGGGTCATAAAATGAGTAATGAGGTGTGGACACCTACAAATCACTCTGAAATCAATGGAGAAAGAATTAAGTTGTATCTCAATGTAGTTGTCCAGTATGAGATAGGGCAGTTGGGAGGGGCGCTTCATCATTCATGGTGTTGTAGAGGAAGGAAGGCATAAAAAATATATTTTTAGGGTTTACATCTAGTGAACTTCTTTTCCCACATGTGATCTTCACTTCCTTACTTTCTCTTCACTATCGTCAGTGCTTGGTGTAAGTCAAGGGTCAAGCTTGAAAACTACCACATGCCTATACAAATGCACAAACGCATCTTAACCTATCGAGGGTTGCACATTATGCTTGTTGTGGGGTGATCCCACAATACTAGTTTACAATTTTTGGCCAAACTGGACATTGAACTGAAATTTTTTAACTAAATCTTAACTTTTGGGCACCTATAGCTACTAAACCATGAGGAATTTGAAGATGATGCGAACTAGTGATTTGTGACATTTTGTCTGTAGATTCTAAATATTTTTTTTTAATTTTTTGAATCAGATTGCATTTCTTTTTCCATCTCCTTCGAAAACTAGTTTTTATCAGTAAACACCATTTTTAAGGAGTGATGCTCATTGTATACAACATAACTTTTTTTCTATGAAGGATAAAATTCTAATTTTTTTGATTTTAGATTTGTAACTACGATATCTAACACATTCATTTGGTTTCATACTTTTTTAGAGTATTTTTTCCTTAATCAAGTTTCGAAGTCAAACTAATTACAATTTAGACATAGGCGGATTGTATACAACATAACTTTTTTGTAAGTATTAAAATTCAATTTTTTTTACTAGATAAAGGATATCAATACATAGCCCAAAAATATTTTTCAGAATTTTATTTTGATAATCTACTATTTTTCCAAACGTGCAGAACAGAGAGCTTGATTTTTGGTGAAAAACCTATGTTTAATTAAACTAAAAAATATACATAATAAAACAAAAACATATTAAAATTATATTTGACGGATAGTTCATTCTGAGGACTACCATCATCCAAATTGGGTCTGGAAGTCTTCTCCATTTTCATCCTCAACCCGAGCTTCGAAGAGAAAAAATTTGTAGAGATTTGGTAGAAGGGGGAGAAGGGGGGAAAAGGGGGGTTCTAGCAAACTAGGGTTCGCTAGAACTAGCGAACCCCCCTTTAAATGCAATTAAAAAGTAAAACCCATTAAAGGGGGATTCACTAGAAGGGGGGGTTCTAGTGAACCCCATAGTTCTAGCAAACCCTTTAGGGGGTTCTAGCGAACTCAATAAAGTGTTTTCCATCCGAAAATGCATTCCTCAATGGAATTGTAAACCAATTTTGTGGGTTTACCCTATGTGAAAGAGAAAGAAGAATTACAAATTTTGCACCCACCAACATCTTCCCTATTAGGTGTCAAGGGCTTGAGCCCTAAAAATAACTTTTTTGTGCCTTAGCCCCTTTCATTGTATTCCTACTTACTTAAATGCTCGTTACCATCGAGGTTGGAGTGGGAACTAGGAACTTAAACTCTTGGTTCCTTAGGTCGTGGGAACCTTTGACTGTTCTTTTGTCTTTTTCCTTGTCTTCATTGAAGCTTAAGAAGGAACTAATATCTAGGAACCCTTTTAGGTTCTTAAGTTTCCAAACACATTAGAAACCAACAATAGCTCCCACATTTTTTTCACTTTCATTTCTCTATTTTAGCCATTTTTTTGGATTTTGACCTTTTATGAATTAACTAAGGAAAAAGAAGAGGAAACACATAACCAAAGAAAAATCCAACATGGTGACCCAAATGAACTGTCTCAAATAAGCTAACAACAATTAGAAAATATGGCTAAGGCACAAAATGTGAAATAAATTTTTTGGGTGCCAATAGAATTAACCTAAATAGTAGGGTTAGGTAAATAAATGTTATAATAAATAAATGTTTAAAATTTTAAATAGAAAGGATAGTGTAGTTATTTTTGGAAACTATGATGAAGAATAATCATGATGTCATGAAAAACTCAATTTATTATATATTGAAAAGAGATGCCCTCTTTATCGTCATTGTCTAAGAACTATGACAAAATAGAAATATATGTAAATTTAATCCACGCTTTATGGGATTAAATTTTTGTACCAAAAAAATAATAAATTACAAGGTTGATCATTTTATCTATGTACTTTCATAGTCTTATTTTCCCCTATCTCTATTAAATCCAGTAAAGCATTTAAAGACTAGAAATATTTAGAAATACCTTCTAGATATTATTAATTTTCAGCCTAGGTTCATGCTCTCCTCAATTAATCTCTTGAACTATTAGCTTTGCATTCTTGAGAAAGTGTTTTAATACACCAAGTGTGTAAGTGATCTAATTTCAAATCATGGCACACGTAGTATTCTTTATAGTTGTTCTATTGTCGATATCCCATAGAATTATCATCCTATATAATCAATTATCAAATAAATTGGTGATTTAAATAATTTTGTTAAATAATATCACATAAACAATTTTTCCACAAGCATGTACAAAGTCAACATCCAACAACTAATAAAAAAGGGTGGGAGTTTGCAATTTAAATTTTAGGTCAAATCTACACCATGTGAGATTCCTCTTGTGAATTGTATTAATGATACAAGATAAGGAATGTCTACTAGAAGGATTGAGAATGGATATGTAGAAGTGGAAGATAATAGATGAGGCAAATATGTGTAAATAAGTACATATAGGTCTTAGATAGGTGAGTGAGAGTGTTACACCCTGATTGTGTTATTACTATTTACTATTACTGTGTAGGGTAAATGTGAATGTGATTTGTATTCTGTGGATGAATAAAATGTACTTTCACTTTGCTATCAAAGCATTATGAATGAATGTTGATTCATTTGAATGTTATACATGTGTATGAAATGAATAGTTATTGAATTTGTATTCTAACTATTGATATGTATTATAAGAGATGTATATTATATGAACATCTGACTGTCATGGGCAGGTGTTAGTGGATGCAGGTATTTGTTCAATTCCTCTAGGCAGAGGGGAAGTATCACTCAGGAGAAGGTCTTGGTCGAGTAACTAGGAATGTAACCTATCTGAGCTTGCACACACCACAATACAATAATTGAGCTATGGGAAATTGGTAATTCATCCTTAGTTTGTTGCGGTTGCATCAGTAAGGGTCTTATTACTATTATGTGCATTATTGGATGATGTTTATCAATTGAGCTTGTAATTTCTTCTTTATTGCTATGTATGTATCAATGAGGACATACAAGGAATATGTATATGTACACACATGTGTATTGATGATAGATCATATGCATGAAGGAACACGCACATGAGTGTACATAGGTAAACATACCTATGCACACTTATGCACAAGTTGCTTACATGCATGAAACTATCCAATGGATCTAACGACATGCATATATATACATATAGATATAACACACTTAGATGCTTATCAATACAATAGTGAGTGTGTATGGCTTTTGTGTGAATCGAATGTGTATATATATATGTATAGTATATACATATATCCATATGTATATATGTATTGATATATGTGTATGATGGCAAACGGACATGCCCATATGAATATATCAATATATCTATACATACGTATACATAGACATAGAGGCATATACTTATATACACATATGTGTGTGTGTGTGTATAATCTATATATTGTTATTACTATGTGATTACTACCTTGCTTATACTTATTATATATCGAATGTAAGCATATATAGTTGGCATATGATATATATATAAATATATATGTACATATATATATGTACATATACATATATATAGATATGCGTTGATGTATATATATACATGTATATGTAATTATATATATTTAATATATTATCTAAAGTATAGAAAGCATCTATCATAGATAATGATAGAAGTCAATTATTTGACTTAATTGAAGGTTGAGTTTATACTGTCATATGACTACACTTTATGAGGCCGAATATAACTCATGATGTCCATGCATTTAGAATCAAGAATTCTACAAATTTTCTCATAGCATTAAGTCAATATATGGTGGAGACTTAGTCGACGTCTTTAGTGGAATCTTCTTTGAATAAGTAAACTTCTTATTGCCATGTTTTTGTGCATATGGTAATAGCTATAAAAGGTGTATTAAGTTGTGAACAGCAAGTCATTGAAGTGGTCAAACTGATAAATTTGTAATTAGTTGACTCATGTCAAAACTAATTTGATGCCTTTTATGTGTTGCATATTTGACATTGATTCATTTAAATATGATGTAAACCACCAACTATTGGATAGAGAGTTATTTACTTGGTGCCACCTTTGGAAACTTGTTTGTTGTAGATGTCCATTGTTTGAGTAATTTGAATTGCACTTTATTAATCATGTGTCAATTTGAATAAGTCTCTTATTGTTGTCAATCAACAAGGTCGATCTATTGTTGTGATTAGCTAAGTAAGTTCTTATATTTGTGCCACCTTTTTGCTAATTCGAGTGAGTAGGTTGTGCATGGTAATTTCTATCAACATCCATGCCTAAATTGTAGGATGTGAGGTTTCATTGCTGCTATATAAATAGCAGAGCAAACTCATTTGTTGAGGATGCATTCTACAAGCATTTTACTCTGTAGTATTATTAGCTTAATACAGTTATATTTGAGCGAGAGAGTTCTATTATATTTGAGATATTTTAGTATTTGAGAGAAGTATATAATCAACTTGAGTGATAGAGGTATATTGCGATGTCCCTTGAGAAGCTGTAATCAAGCTAGTTGTTGTTTGGGAAAGCTACATTGCATTCAATCAGTTGGATAAGCGTTATCAGGCATGAGGATATTCTCCTTTACTTATCTTAGCTTTGAATGATTATTTTATGAATGCTTTGGTATTCTTTGTGAATGTTGCATTTGCAAAGAAATAGATTTACTTGAAAAGGAAATGAAAGTTATTTGTTCTATTTGTGCAATGCTTGTATGTACTTCATAATAGGAGGTCTATTTTTTTCATAGGTATAACATACTAGATGTGATATAAACATGCATAGCATAAGGGTTTCTTGTAGCTATGTTATTTAATTATAAAGTTAGCTAGAGAGTTACTCCTAGGATTGTGAATCCAATGAATAGAAGATGCTTTTAAAATTTCTTTGAGAGTAGATATACCCTATCTAGAGTATGTGGAATTATTGATAGGGAATCTTGGGGTAAGAGTTTATCCATGGGAGAGATTACCTTGCATAAACTATAGTGGCCTTAAGTCAAAATGAGTTTAGAAGTGTAAGTGAATGTTGACCTTCAATTGAAGTACTGAGTGAGAACACTTTGGCCAAAGTATTGTGATCGCCTTTGGCTCCATTGTTAGACCATCGTGTCTATGTAGCGCATTCTAGTTGCAAATTGTAGGGAATACAAGTTCTAGACATGTAGAGCACAACACGAAGCTCAGTGTGGTTTGGACCATACAGGGTTACTCAACCAATCCCTTCATTGAAGGTATGGCCATCTATCACTGATAGATGTGTGGGGGACCGCATATGAGTTCGTGGTTGGCAAAAAAGCACTTGAGTGAGGCTTCTCCTCCTCAACAGGTGACAGAATCAAATGTTTTGAAAGGTAGATCCTAGACCATCTATATCTTATGCTCTAAAGCTTTGAAGAGTTGTGTATGTAATTGTGTACATTCTTGGAATATTATAATTTGTGAAATTATTGTAATGAAATGGAAACCTTATTGTATATTGTTATGGAATCTTTGTTCATATATTCTCAATAAAGAAAAGAAAAAAATTATTGCAATGGTTGTTACATAGTTTATTTACTTGCACAAGTGAAAACTTGGGAAATTTTACTTCAATGATTGATTGGCATGTTACAGAGAGTAAATACAATGGATAGGGATTGGGGAAGGAGTTGTAATCAGCACATAAGTGTGCTACATGTTGCTACATAATTAAGAGAATCTCTCAAAATGGACCCAAAACTAAATGGGAAATGACATAAATATTTAAATTTATTTATTTCACTTTTATTGTGATTGTCCTCCATATTTCATAATTTCTAAGAGATATAATACATTAAACACAATATTTGTATATATTGATACTTAGATGTAAAGGAAAATAAACTTTCCTTAAGTGTGATTTAGGCTAAACCAATGAGATGCATGCAAATAAGCATAGATCAACATAGATATAATTGGAGATAATTTTGGATTAATTTCTTCTAATATTACATGTTAAGCTAAGAAAACTAAATACAATAGAGAGGGTTAATTATCTCTACATGACCAAAGAATGATTGTCTATGTTGAAGATTTTAGAATCCAACTAGTATTTTCCTAGGAAAATGTGATCTCTCTATCAATGGAATACCTCATAACATATGCTATATGTTTTCATCTATTATAGAACAATGATATGGTTTTGGGTCAAGTTGTCAATCATAAATCTCTCATTTATTCATCTAGATTTGACCAGATGAAATGTGGAATTCTACTATATTGTTTGATTGGATGATCTTCCACTCTACACTCTTTTTGATATTTGAAGGTTTTTTAATATTCAGAACCACTGGAAAAGGGTGTTTATTGTGTCAAAAAGAGATGTGCTCTCCTAATTCAACCCTTAGAAATATGTGAAAGAGCTTGAAGGCAACAAGCAAAGCCCCTAGAATTATGTGTATAGATTTTTTGCTCCCTTTAGTATACCAAGACCAAATATTTTGATATTTATTTGATCCTCTAATTCTCTACATGATGAGATAGGATGCTTGAGAGATGAGAGGTGTACAATGAATGCAATTAAACATCTTTAAATATAAGTAAATTGTATTAAAATTTATCAAATGTTTACTTAGTGAACTCAAGGTAGGAAAATGAAGAGGGTGGGTTACCTAAATTTAAATTTGAAATTTAGAAAGGTTGTTTATATTGGGGTAGGTATACAAATAAGTATAATAAATGCTTGGATAAGACAAACATATCAAAAAATGGATGTATAAGGGCTACATGTATGTGACAATATGTAGGTATAGAGATAGGTAAAGGGCAACACAATGAGCTCAAATTTATAAAACAAATTCACAATTTATCGATATGTACATATATCAAGACATTTCCTTAAACAAGATACAAAATTAAATAAGAAATAACATAAATAAAAGAAATTCACTATTACAATAATATTTAATAATGTGAAATAAAAAAACTCAAGAAAGCAACTAGTCTATAAGGACTAGTCTATAATTAGTCTAAAAGAAATTTTAACATAACAAACTTATATATATATAAACACAATTTTCATATTTTTTAAAAAAAATCAGATTTTGATAAATAAATACTTTATATTATTTAATATAAAAATCTATTTAACAATTTTATATTTTTTAACAAATCAAACTTTTTATAAAGAAATGTTTTGTATTGTTTTATACAAAAATTTATGAAAAATTATATCAACATTGAACTTCACAGAAAACTCCGACAAATTTAACCAAAAATCTATCGATGATTCCTCAATTTGTGTTGAAGTAGATGGCTTAATTGTGGTGATCAAAACTGTAAAAATGTGCATTTCAGATTTTTTTAATGAGGTGGTGAGTTACATGTAAATAAACATAAAATATTAATAATAATGTCTGACCATGGTATTATCAGATTTGGATGTATCTGAAAATTGAGGGAAGGTAACCATTGGGTCTCAAGAAGTTGCATGGCTTGACTTAGCCTGACATGACTAGAAAGCGGATTTTTCTGGAGTCCTGCTCTTTCATTTGGTGTGATCAACTTCACCTACGAGACCAAATTCAATATAATATCAGCAAGGTTGGATCACATTGAAAGATGACTCCATTCACTATATAAACAAACGTATAATCTGGTTATATTAATACATTGACTCCATAACTAACGGGCATGAATTATCCAAAACAACAAAGAAAATTGTCCATGGGATCTGCATTCCTTGCTAATCGCTCTCATATTTATATGTTCAAGATCTTTAGATTTCTTGAATATATCGAACGAATTAGAACGGCTCAAGAAAATAAAATCAGTTAGAATAAACCATTTATGAAAATGTCTTAACGATGGTCAACATATAATCTAAAATGTCGTAGAGAGGATTCAATTTTTTGTCCTGAGATAGAAGATTTGAATCGAGATTACAGTCAAAATATCATCTTTCATTCACTAAAGGTTGCAGATTTATGAGTTATATAAGCATGTAATCCTTCTTGCTTGTATGGGCAGTAGTTGGCTTTCCTACAATTAAGTTGGTGTAGTAATATTTGGGTTGTTATCTTCATCACCCACAATATGGCCAAGCTATCATTTCATGCTCATTCCTTACCAGATCTCCATTCTTGTATTCAGTCATGCAATCATCCCCTCTCTGCAAAACACGCTAGTTATTCATTTAGGAGGACAAAGCTGCAAAGGGCACAGCTTACCATCAGGGCTCTGAACAATACATTGGAGGGGGCCTCTTCACCTGCCATGACATTGTATGATGTATTGTCTGTGTCCCAGAGCGTGGAATTTGGTGAATTGAAGAAAGCTTATAGAGAGAAGGTGAGAGTTTACCATCCAGATGTTTGCCCAGCTGCCCATAGAGAAGAATCCAGCAAGATGTTTCTTCAGGTGCAGGAGGCCTACGAGACTCTGTCCGATCCCATGCTTAGGGCTGACTATGATTTTAATCTGCGTTTTAATCCCCAAATAATGTTGTTGAATAAGAGGAATGTGAGTGTGAGAGATGCTGCCAAGCAGCAATGGGCAGAACAACTTCAAAGGCTTAATAGAAGCATGGGCATGGACAGGGAAAGTTGGGGAGGAAGAATGCGCAGAAACCAAACAGTTGCCCGAAACTCAAAGTAGACACCTGGCGTGTTGATCACAACACTCATTACAGACAGTGGCAGCCCATGCCCATGGAACTTCGACAAATTAAGTAGTCAAACATCTGTACTGGATATACATAGATCATGAACATATGAACAGACGGCTCCACTGTTTCAGTATGCCTCAGCTTTATATGTTATGTTATTTTTGGTAGACAGAAGAAGCATTTTACATGCAGAGCTTAGTACAGATTTCCTTATGCGCTGTTACCTTCACTCATCTTGGAAATCTAGGTTAGAATTTGCCTAATTCATTTTTCTTGATGGATGTTGGATTTCCAAAAGAAATGTTGCCAGGTGCAAATTTTTAATAAAAATTTGACAGGAACAAAACTATTGCGATTAAATGATTTGCAACTTGTAGTGGTTACTCTTCACTTTTCCGGGAACATTTGTGGCATTGCTTTTTATATATTTAGTCTTTATATTTGTTATTTATCATAAAAAGTGCAACCAAATATCCTTTCATCATAGTCTGTTACTTTGCCACCTTGTTCTATTACCTCTGGCCGTTTTCATAGTTCCGCTTGTGAGACAGAGGAAGGTGAGTTCATTTGAAATAGGAAGACATTAGTTTTAATTTCTATATACGGTGACATTCATAGGGAAGGATTTCTTGAAAAAGATTAATGGAATTCTTAAGTTTAATGAAGATGACAAGTGCCTCGATATCTACTTTTTTAGTTTATTTTATGAAATGTTTGGAATCTTACTAACTCCAAAAGAAAATAAGTCATCCAAGATGTTTAATAAAGACTTCTCAAACTTGATGTCTTTTATTTATAGGAGTTGAAATGGTAGGTTTCATGATTTATATTACTTGTCATGTCATATGATCAAAATGTTATTTTTTGAATAGTGACTTGCCAATTTCATAATGGCTTATGGATGTGACCCTTCTAATTGTACTTTGTAGGTTTGTTTAATATTAATAACAATTTCTTTTAGGGCTGTTTATTTTAAATTTTATAAGGCTATTGAAAGATGTCTTTTATGATAATGAATTATGGACTCTCTTCTCATGGTCTATTGGCTCATGTGTGGGGATTTCAATATAGTTGAGTTGGCAAGACAAATGTGGTCATCTATCTATGAGATGGACAATGGACAAAAGAGAGGATTGGTATTATATATGCAATAAATTGAATCTTTTTTTTTTTTATCTAAATATTTGTTGTTTCCACTTTAATTACTTGTATAGAAATAATTATGTCACATCCCTAAAAGAGACCATATCATGTGGGTGTTATGTGTCAATGAAATAAAACAAATAAAGTAAATTTGGACAAAGGAGACAACTCACAATAAATGAGGATGGCACGGGAGAGGGGAAAGGGATATGCGTGCCATTAATATGGCATGGCGACCCTTTACTTAGGTAGAAATTATGCAAGTCGTGTGGAGAAGAGGCACCTGACAATCTGCAAACCCCCGCAACCCCTTCATGTGGAGATGTGTGCACTATTTTGGAAGGGAATGACTATAGAAGAGATGAGTTGGAGGAAAGACAAGAGGAACAAAAAATGTAGAGGAAAGTTGTTAGAAAATTAAAGTTTACATATGATAAAGTAGTTATTGCGTTAGTTAGTTGTGTGGGAAGTTATTCTCGTAATGGGAAAATAATGGCTTTATAAAACCAATGGGTATGAATGTAAGGATGATCCCAAAGAAATATAATATTTACAATTATTATTTTTATTGTTCTTCAACAATGGTATAATTTGTGCAATTTTCTCTCCAAATGGTATCAAAGCAAAAATGATGATGGGTTGTGAAGGAGGCTACACAAGAGGCATAGAAATTGGAATGGCACTAAAAATTTGGTAATGGTATTGAATTTGTTGTTGAATATTGTATTGAATTATCTATTGTGTTGAGTATCTATTTTAGGCACTTTAAAATTGAAGAAAAAATTGGAAAGAGGTGTTGAGAAGAAATAAATGTAACTTTTGATTGTTGGTTGTTGAATTTTTTATGGTCACCATAATTTTGTTGGGTTTTTGTATGCGTTTACCACTAAAATCTACAATTTGAAGAGGCGTTAAATCTACACTAGAAAAGTGATAAGTTATTTTGATCATTTTGAAGGGTGCAGGTTTGGGTAGATGCATCTATACTTGAAGGTTGTTAATTTTTTGAGTGTCTGAACATTAACAAGAGGCATTGCATCTACTGAAAGGATTTTTTTAGTAGCCACCATTGAATAGCATTTTTATTGAATTTTTTGCTCTTGTTTTCCTATGTGAACATCCACAAAACCATATAGATTTACCAAGATAAATTTTAGTATCTTAAATTGAATTATGTAAAGGTGTAAATTTATTCTTCGCTACTTGAACACTTTTCCAAGTGTTTTGAATATAATGGTTATCTGACATCTCTAGATGATCAAGTACTAGCAATAAAGTATTGATTTATTGTTGTTTTGTTCCAATCGTCTAACTTCCATGCATAATATGCTCATGGTGTTCATAGATCTTGAAAATCTACATCCAATATATTTTGAAAGAGGAAATAATGTATAGTGCATGGATTTCTTGATTGGAATATATATAGTTTGAGGTGCTTGATGCATATACACTACTGCATTCAAGAGAAACTTAAGAATACATTAAAGGATATTTACTTGGGTATGGCTATTCATATATTCATTTTTTTTGTGATGATTTCATATGATGAATGAATAAAAATTTAAAATTAATATTTATATTGTAGGTTTTATTTCTCTATCAAAATAAAGGAAATTTTGTTAAAATATGAGTTTAATAAGGTGATAGCTTGCTCGATGGTTGAAAATTAGTTATTTGGAATATAGTGGTGTATGGTTTGAATTCATAAATCTGCATACATTTTGTATCAAATCCATTTGACACAAGGATAATTTTTTGGTTGAGTTTGACACCTTATCAATGCTCAATTTTATCATGTCATCAATTACTTATATTCTCAAGGTCATTTGTGCTATACTTGGAAATATTTTTAAGGTCTTTGGAGACTCACATGCCACATTTGGTATTTAAAATGTAATAGAACACATTGTAGGTTAGAGGCATTGGAGGTAAGAGGGTCTTCATCATCTTGAGCTAACTTCTTTCAAAAAACTGATGCCTTGCATGGGAAGCATTTTTTTGCCTCTAGTCCCTTCAAGAGCAAGAGGAGGTGTGCAGTGATTGTTGGTTTGTGGATAGTTGAATTCACAAACTTGGTTAGTTGTTGTTGGTTTGTGGATAGTTGAATCTACAAACTTGGTGAGTTGTTGTCAGTCTATGGATAGTTGAATCCACAAACTAGCTATGGATAGTTGAGTGTTGGTTGGTGATAATCTTTTGAATAATGAAGTGTGTCTCAATTTACAAGTAACTATTAGATAACCAAAATATTTTCGCAGACATGAGGATTTTGGGTTGATATTGATACAAAGTTGAATAATTGGGACATTTTCCTAGACAAAGAAGTTTGGGTTGATGTTGATGTAGAGTTGGATAAGCAAGGCATTTTCCTAGACAAAGAAGTTTATGTTGATGTTGATACATTATTCTTTTTGTTTTTATTTTTCCATTATGTAAACCTTAAGGTGGGTTTTTAGGAAATTAAGGTTTACATATATAATAAAGTAGTTATTAGGTTAGTCAGTTGGGTGGGAAATTATTCTCGTAACAAGAAAATAATGTCTTTCCAAATCCAATGCGTATGAATGTAAGGATAATCCTGAATAAATATAATATTTACTATTATTAGTTTTATTATTGTTCAACAATGGTATAATCTGTACAATTTTCTCTCCATTTTAATAGATGGCAAGGAATAGAGGCAACCAAGGTTGAGTTGAGCATGGGTTGTTCAAAAAATCTTTTAGAATGCTAGTTGTTGAGGAGAAAAAAAGGAGGTAAAAATTATGGGTGAAAGCATAAATTTGTATGTTGCATGGGAAAAATAGGCACCTGAATAGTATTCAACCTTGGAAATCTCCATAAATTTGAGGATTGGGCTCAGTTTGGGAGGGGAAAATGTTAGAAAAAGGAGTAAAAATTTGTGCAAGAAACAAAGACAGATAATTAATGTGACAAAATTTGAACAAGAGAGTGGGAAGAGGCGTCTGGAAGCCAGAGGTGACCAATAACAATAGTTTTAGGTCATCTTACTTTTTTAGTTTCTACATTTTTGTCTATTTATTTCTACATTATTATCTCATTAAAATTTCATTTAAAAAATTTAGCTATCCATTGGTTTCAGTTTTCCCACGCCTAAGCACAAACTTCATGTCATGACTATTGCTTTCATTTAAAATTTTACAACCAATATTTTTGTTTTAGAGGTTACAAAAACTTTATCTCATGTTTGAAAAATTGGTAGCCTTAAAATCCCAAAATTTTTAGATCCACCTTTCACTTGTGGTGAAATAGATTGTAATAGAAGTTGTAAGGAGACTAATACTCATTTCTCTAACTTGATTCAAATCCATGTTGCATTATAATTCGTCCTTTTTTATGTTCTTACATTCAACCATATTTTCTTTAGTGAAACCATAGCAATATTGTACTCATTGAAAGGATCCCAAAGATTCAGATCTATCTATTTCAAATTTTCTTGGAGATTATATTAGTGTGAATAAATTCCTCATTGTCCCAAGCCTTCATGTGCTTATATGAAATCCATGTGAGTAGGTTTTATCACTTGTCCAATTAGAACATTACTGAATTTTAAAAATAATCTACAAATTTTATTGTCCTAATTAGTAGGTTGCAATTATATTGTTCATAGCCAATTACTTCCTTTTGAAGGAACCATACTTTAGTATAGTAGCTAGGTATATTTGGGTAAGGATATGACACATCTAGCAGCAACTAACCTCCTGCCTAGTGTGCATATCTAATGCACCATAACACCATACTTCAATTTTAGACTTGCTACACACAATCACTCCCATGCTTGCATAGAATATCTATGAAATAAACTAACAAGAACATATGAAGGAAGACCCAAAATTTAGTCAAGTATTATATCTTATAACCACATAAATATGTGACTAAAAATTTAGCATCCACCATTCACAATATTCTATGTACTTGCAGCAATGTCCTTGTTTATAAATGTCCTTTGACTGTGTTGATTAGTTTTATTTTTGTTTAGTATATGGTGGTATTTATGATACAAAAGTTATATATATTAAATATTTTTGTTAGGTTGAACTAGAGTTTTTTTCTTTAGAATTAGGTGTAGATCCTTAATTATTTAAGGTAAAATATAAAGGATTATGGTAAGGATTTATTAACCATAAATTAAAAGAGGTGAACATGAGTACCCACTTATAGGTTGTCCTTGTAAACTACAATAGATTCGGTATAGTATCACTTAGACATGAGCTTTGCAATAATGATGAGAAGAAAAGAATAATTGCACTATCACAATATTTTGTAAATAATTTTAAGAACTTTGAGTTGTGAAATTGGATAATAATGAAACTTGACCTTGATAAATGATAAGATTGGATATGACACAGGTATTAATTTAAGTTGAGCTATATATATACACACAACCCTCTATATTATTATCCGAGCAACATAGGATGATATAATAATTATCATATGTGTTACATTGATAGGCATGGTGTTTCATCCCTTGTGTGAAACTTTATGTGATTTAAAAACCTTTCAATTTTGGGAAAATATTATTCATAATAATGTAGGTCATCTAAGCATGAGGAATTGGACAAATGTCTTCAAAACTATTATATCCTTGAAACCTATCATAGCCTTTCCTCCCTAACAAAAAGGTGTGGGTGCATTATAAAGAACTAGATGACCTTTATTTATCCGAACTTGTGCATGTAAGGAATAGTTTTTGTGTGAATTTATCTTTCCTTGGATGCGGCTTGGTTTTAATTTATTTACCTTGGGTTAAACACTAACACTATATTGATTTAAACATTGCCTAATAAGCCATCAATTGGTGTCTAATAGGAAAACTATGATGCATGAAAAAATAAACATGAAGTTGAATGTTATTAAACCCTATGTAGTAGGACATAATCATGAGGTATGGTGAATATTGAGTTGTATTATATAATCATGAGGTATGGTGAATATTGAGTTGTACTATATAGTAAATAAAATCATAAGGTAAATAATATTTTTATTTTTATTGAAGGTATATCTTCATATGATGACTTAGCGAATACAATTTTTTCACCTTTCTTGAGTATGATTCAGAGTTTTAATCATGTGTTAAGAAATTTTATAAGTATTTTTATACTTTTGAGTTTAGATGGCCCTAATAGAGATTTATTGATGCACGTTATTCTCCTTCTAGGAGGATTCCATATAAATATTAGATATTGTTGAACCATGTGGCAATGGGACCTCACTTGAATCCATATCCAATATTTTGATATCATTAATGTATATAACAATATTTTCACTACTTTATAGGGGTGTACACTTTTTTGATTGAGACAAGATTGCCTAGAAAGCTTGTACCTAGGTATATTTAGATCTCTATTCCTAGAAAGATGTATAGTGGATAATAGTATTCTTGACAAACCTAGCTAACCTGTATTCTTTGTGTAAGAGAATCTTAATATAAATAGAATATAAATGTATTTGGAAAGAAAATTAATATTAGTTTCTAATGTTTAATTAAATTCCCTTAGGTAGAAAAGTTTATTACCCAAATTTATTATTTGGACAAGGTCTTTTTGTAAGGAAAAGAGTGGAGGGGCATCTCAAAGAAACCTCCAAGAATAGTAATGCCTTCGGTAACTTTAATTTCAATTAGGTTGCCTCGAAGACACATACAACTATGTCCTAAAGTGGAAATAGACACAATTCATTTCCCACATTGATCCTTCTAAAGAAGCACATGTAAATTCAATAGCATGCATTAACAAATTCTACAACAAGAACCAACAGACATGAAAGATGAGACAAAAACTAGAACAAATAGATTTACGTGGGGAAAATCCTTTCGGATAAAAAACCCCACACTCCAAAGATCGATCCATTGTATTATTCAACAACAAATGGTTACAATACAATTTCAAGCTCATAGCCTTTACAGAGATTACATCTTATTTATTCTGGATACAACCTAGTAGCAAACTTTCCTTGAGAGATCAACCATGGCATTCATTATCAGGAGAGATTTTAGCATAACCCTGCCTCTCTCTTCCTCTACTTTAGCCTCATGGCCTCAGCCTTTCAGCCAGCCACTCAGTCCTCTCTCTATCACTATCTCTTTGGCTCTCAGCTCCTTAGCTCCTTGGCTTATCAGTTCCTTTTACAGAACGTCCAATGCATACTTATATGCATTCGTTCTCAATGGGTTTTGTTTTCAACTGTCAGACAGCAATCTCTAGCTTAGCATCATTATCGTCGAAGATGTTTCCATTTCCTCGCATAGATTTTTTCCCTTCCACACAGAAACAGTTGCAATGGTCTCACAGAAAATGGTTCACATTCTTCTCTCTCTAATTTGTCCAAGTCGCACCATGTAGGAAATTCTTCACTCGGTCAACAACAATCAACTTGTGTCGCATGTCGGTGAGACACTAACCGTGTGTCCCCGATGCCAAAAAACCAGATCGTCATTGTCGCCAAGAGTCTTCACTATTCGGCAAGATATTATACCGAGTCCAAAAAGCTATCGCTAAGGCTTCCCCTTGTCGCCAAGACATCATACCAAAGTTCCCAAGTCACATCGACCTCAGCATTCTCATCGACAAGACAATCGCCATTCGATGAGACATCATACCGATGTTCAAAGGTCACTCTGAAATGCCCAACAGTTGGCAAGACTTTCTGCCTTCACTGAGAGATCATACTGAGCCTTTATGTTATTCAAAACATCGAGAAATTTCCAAGAGTCATACCGACATCAGGATTCCCATCGGCAAGACAATCGAGTTCGTCAGGAGTTCACACCAAGCCTTCAAGTCATACCGACCTTAGCAACCCCATTGGCGAGACTACCATCCTTCGCCAAGACATCACACCGATGTTCACATTTCACCCTGAATACTTCTATCAACCAGACATCCACATTCGCTAAGACTTCATACTGAAGCCTTTGTGTTTCTCCAATGACTCCATTCACTAGGAGTCTCACCGAAGACACCCGATCACATGTAGCTTTGTCGGCCAGACTTACCGCTGTCGCCAAGAGGTTACACCGAGCCTCTTATGTTACACTGAAGTCACACAACCATCAGTGAGACCAACATCTATCACCAAGACTTCACACTGAAGTCTCCAGGTTACCCCGAGACCACCTTTTGCCAGGAGTCATGCCGAACTCATCCCACAATGTCGGTAAGACAAATGCTCTTCGCCAAGACTTCATACCGAAGCCTTACGTTACACCAATGACTCCAATCGGCGAGACATCTCTCGGTCACCAAGACTTCATGCCGATAGGAGAAATTCATATGATTTCCACATCGGCCAGACAGACCAAAGGTCACGCCAATATCAACAAGACTTCCTATTATCGCTGAGACATCATTTCGACAGTCCAGGTTATGCCGAAGGTTTCAGATGTTGATTGCCAAGACATTCAAGAGGTCACAGTGACAGTTCAGGATCAACTAGCAGATCGGCCAGACATCTCACCAGTCTCAGCAAAATTTCTCACAAGAGGTTTCAGCTTGTGAGATTGAGGCACATTTTTCCAACACTTTTGTGTAGGAATTCCAAGTGTGTGTTTCTTGAGAGAAACCTTGTAAGGAGAGCTAAATGTGACTTCAATCCCATTAGAAGTAGGTACGAAGGTATTCCTTGGGAAAAGGATGTCCTTGTGACCTTAAGTCATTTGGGGGAGGTTTTAGGGGGATAAATCCAAGGGTTGGTGATGTTCCTAACTTGTTTGACCTTCCCTCTTTAATAGGATTCAGTTTGAGGCTGAAATGGACATTAATATATTATGAATGAGTTAAGGAAACCTAATAACTTGTATTAATACATATGTGCTTCTGAATAGTAAGTTGAATAAATTGAATGGATTGGTCTAACTTATAGTCAATATTTTTTGAGTAAATGTTGTCAAATCTTGTTTTGGATCCAATGTGATTCTTATGTGTTTGTGTAATTCAACTCCAAACCTATAAGAATTTTTGTGTAGGCTCCAGAACCAATTAATTGTGGTATACTCTAGAACATGTGAATCTTGTTGTGTAAGTCTTGGGCTAGAGATGACCCAAGTTTGAATGTTTAATATATTTTGAGTAGTGATAAGCAGTCATTAGACTGTGCCAATGGTTGATATCTAGACTATTGTTATGGATTATTTGGCATTCACCTAGTTCACAAAGGTGAAGGTAGTGGGCTACCCTAGATATGATAAGTAAAAAATGCACAAGTAGTTACCATACTGTTCAAGTAATGGGTAAGTGCACCAAGATGGTTCTCAAAATGGGGGCTTAAGTGGCCACTTTTTTTCTAAAATCAAGAAATACTAACCTTGGATGTGAAATTGAGGATAGTTACACTCAAAATTTTGAGATGAAATGAAAACAAGGATCAAAGTGCTTCAAGTCTACTTTCTAAACTACTAATTTATTTTGAAAATGGTTGAGATTAAGGGGTTCAAAAGAGGGACATACAAAAATTGGTGTTGTTTTCGTCAGAAAAATATAACATAGCAACTCTTGTACTACCCTAGCATGGTGAACTTTTTTGTAGTATTTTTAAAATCACTATGATCAAAAGTTAGCTAATAGTATCTAGTTGATGCACAATTTTTTTGATAATTTTTTAATGAATATTTAATTTTTTACTAATTTTCTAAGTGGGCACTTCCTGAAAAGTAGAATTTTGGCCGTGCTCTCCCTAAAAATTTTTGAAGGTAATTGTTTTTTTTTTTTTTAATTCTAGAATGGAGTCTAGTTTCTAAAAATGCAATTTATTTGAAATTTTGATGAATGGTTAATTTATAATGAAAAAACACCAAACATTGCTTTTTGGCAAAAAAGAGACATACAAACAAAATAAATTATGGATGAAAGACTTAACATTGTCAAAAAGTGAAAAAAATTACATCGTTGGATAGCTAAGAGAGAACCTAACATTACCCATGTTTTTTATTTTGTCTATATTTAACTAGATGCAATCTTGATGGTGAGCACAGACCCAATTATGTGAAA
>VDFB02281492.1:355207679-355311216 GCA_007258455.2 Sequoia sempervirens
TACAAGAGTTGCTATGTTATGTTTTTCTAAAAAAAACAACAGCAATTTATGTACATCCCTCTTTTGAACCCCTTAATCTCAACCATTTTCAAAATAAATTAGTAGTTTAGAAAGTAGACTCGAAGCACTTCGATCCTTGTTTTTGTTCCATCTCAAAATTTTGAGTGTAACTATCCTCAATTTCACGTCTAAGGTCAGCATTTCCTGATTTCAGAAAAAAAGTGGCCACTTAAGCCCCCTTTGGGAACCATCTTGGTGCACTTAACAATTACTTGAACAGTATGTAACTACCTATGCATTTGTTACTTATCATATCTAGGGTATCCTAATTACCTTCTACCTTTGTGAACTAGATGAATGTCAAATAATCCATAATAATAGGCTAGATATCAACCATTGGCACAGTCTAATGACTATTTGTCACTGCTCTCAAAAATAAATTAAACATCTAAACTTTGGGTCATCTCTAGCCCAAGACTTACACAACAAGATTCACACATTCTAGAGAGTACCACAATTAACTGGTTCTGAGCCTACACAAAAATTTTTATAGGTTTGCTGAATTACACAAACACATAAGAATCACATTGGATCCAAAACAAGATTTGACAACATTTACTCAAAAAATATTGACTATAAGTTAGACCAATCCATTCAATTTATTCAACTTACTATTTAGAAGCACATATGTATTAATACAAGTTATTAGGTTTCCTTAACTCATTCATAATAATATAATGCCCATTTCAGCCTCAAAATGAAGCCTATTAAAGAGGGAAGGTCAAACAAGTTAGGAATGTCACCAACCCTTGGATTTATCCCCCTAAAACCATGCCTATCAATGTAACACATATGATAATTATTATATCATCCTATGTTGAGGCTAATAATATAGAGGGTTGTGTGTATATATATAGCTCAACTTAAATTAATACCTGTGTCATATCCAATCTTATCATTTATCAAGGTCAAGTTTCATTATTATCCAATTTCACAACTCAAAGTTCTTAAAATTATTTACAAAATATTGTGATAGTGCAATTATTCTTTTCTTCTCATCATTATTGCAAAGCTCATGTCTAAGTGATACTATACCGAATCTATTGTAGTTTACAAGGACAACCTATAAGTGGGTACTCATGTTCACCTCTTTTAATTTATGGTTAATAAATCCTTACCATAATCCTTTATATTTTACCTTAAATAATTAAGGATCTACACCTAATTCTAAAGAAAAAAACTCTAGTTCAACCTAACAAAAATATTTAATATATATAACTTTTGTATCATAAATACCACCATATACTAAACAAAAATAAAACTAATCAACACAGTCAAAGGACATTTATAAACAAGGACATTGCTGCAAGTACATAGAATATTGTGAATGGTGGATGCTAAATTTTTAGTCACATATTTATGTGGTTATAAGATATAATACTTGACTAAATTTTGGGTCTTCCTTCATATGTTCTTGTTAGTTTATTTCATAGATATTCTATGCAAGCATGGGAGTGATTGTGTGTAGCAAGTCTAAAATTGAAGTATGGTGTTATGGTGCATTAGATATGCACACTAGGCAGGAGGTTAGTTGCTGCTAGATGTGTCATATCCTTACCCAAATATACCTAGCTACTATACTAAAGTATGGTTCCTTCAAAAGGAAGTAATTGGCTATGAACAATATAATTGCAACCTACTAATTAGGACAATAAAATTTGTAGATTATTTTTAAAATTCAGTAATGTTCTAATTGGACAAGTGATAAAACCTACTCACATGGATTTCATATAAGCACATGAAGGCTTGGGACAATGAGGAATTTATTCACACTAATATAATCTCCAAGAAAATTTGAAATAGATAGATCTGAATCTTTGGGATCCTTTCAATGAGTACAATATTGCTATGGTTTCACTAAAGAAAATATGGTTGAATGTAAGAACATAAAAAAGGACGAATTATAATGCAACATGGATTTGAATCAAGTTAGAGAAATGAGTATTAGTCTCCTTACAACTTCTATTACAATCTATTTCACCACAAGTGAAAGGTGGATCTAAAAATTTTGGGATTTTAAGGCTACCAATTTTTCAAACATGAGATAAAGTTTTTGTAACCTCTAAAACAAAAATATTGGTTGTAAAATTTTAAATGAAAGCAATAGTCATGACATGAAGTTTGTGCTTAGGCGTGGGAAAACTGAAACCAATGGATAGCTAAATTTTTTAAATGAAATTTTAATGAGATAATAATGTAGAAATAAATAGACAAAAATGTAGAAACTAAAAAAGTAAGATGACCTAAAACTATTGTTATTGGTCACCTCTGGCTTCCAGACGCCTCTTCCCACTCTCTTGTTCAAATTTTGTCACATTAATTATCTGTCTTTGTTTCTTGCACAAATTTTTACTCCTTTTTCTAACATTTTCCCCTCCCAAACTGAGCCCAATCCTCAAATTTATGGAGATTTCCAAGGTTGAATACTATTCAGGTGCCTATTTTTCCCATGCAACATACAAATTTATGCTTTCACCCATAATTTTTACCTCCTTTTTTTCTCCTCAACAACTAGCATTCTAAAAGATTTTTTGAACAACCCATGCTCAACTCAACCTTGGTTGCCTCTATTCCTTGCCATCTATTAAAATGGAGAGAAAATTGTACAGATTATACCATTGTTGAACAATAATAAAACTAATAATAGTAAATATTATATTTATTCAGGATTATCCTTACATTCATACGCATTGGATTTGGAAAGACATTATTTTCTTGTTACGAGAATAATTTCCCACCCAACTGACTAACCTAATAACTACTTTATTATATATGTAAACCTTAATTTCCTAAAAACCCACCTTAAGGTTTACATAATGGAAAAATAAAAACAAAAAGAATAATGTATCAACATCAACATAAACTTCTTTGTCTAGGAAAATGCCTTGCTTATCCAACTCTACATCAACATCAACCCAAACTTCTTTGTCTAGGAAAATGTCCCAATTATTCAACTTTGTATCAATATCAACCCAAAATCCTCATGTCTGCGAAAATATTTTGGTTATCTAATAGTTACTTGTAAATTGAGACACACTTCATTATTCAAAAGATTATCACCAACCAACACTCAACTATCCATAGCTAGTTTGTGGATTCAACTATCCATAGACTGACAACAACTCACCAAGTTTGTAGATTCAACTATCCACAAACCAACAACAACTAACCAAGTTTGTGAATTCAACTATCCACAAACCAACAATCACTGCACACCTCCTCTTGCTCTTGAAGGGACTAGAGGCAAAAAAATGCTTCCCATGCAAGGCATCAGTTTTTTGAAAGAAGTTAGCTCAAGATGATGAAGACCCTCTTACCTCCAATGCCTCTAACCTACAATGTGTTCTATTACATTTTAAATACCAAATGTGGCATGTGAGTCTCCAAAGACCTTAAAAATATTTCCAAGTATAGCACAAATGACCTTGAGAATATAAGTAATTGATGACATGATAAAATTGAGCATTGATAAGGTGTCAAACTCAACCAAAAAATTATCCTTGTGTCAAATGGATTTGATACAAAATGTATGCAGATTTATGAATTCAAACCATACACCACTATATTCCAAATAACTAATTTTCAACCATCGAGCAAGCTATCACCTTATTAAACTCATATTTTAACAAAATTTCCTTTATTTTGATAGAGAAATAAAACCTACAATATAAATATTAATTTTAAATTTTTATTCATTCATCATATGAAATCATCACAAAAAAAATGAATATATGAATAGCCATACCCAAGTAAATATCCTTTAATGTATTCTTAAGTTTCTCTTGAATGCAGTAGTGTATATGCATCAAGCACCTCAAACTATATATATTCCAATCAAGAAATCCATGCACTATACATTATTTCCTCTTTCAAAATATATTGGATGTAGATTTTCAAGATCTATGAACACCATGAGCATATTATGCATGGAAGTTAGACGATTGGAACAAAACAACAATAAATCAATACTTTATTGCTAGTACTTGATCATCTAGAGATGTCAGATAACCATTATATTCAAAACACTTGGAAAAGTGTTCAAGTAGCGAAGAATAAATTTACACCTTTACATAATTCAATTTAAGATACTAAAATTTATCTTGGTAAATCTATATGGTTTTGTGGATGTTCACATAGGAAAACAAGAGCAAAAAATTCAATAAAAATGCTATTCAATGGTGGCTACTAAAAAAATCCTTTCAGTAGATGCAATGCCTCTTGTTAATGTTCAGACACTCAAAAAATTAACAACCTTCAAGTATAGATGCATCTACCCAAACCTGCACCCTTCAAAATGATCAAAATAACTTATCACTTTTCTAGTGTAGATTTAACGCCTCTTCAAATTGTAGATTTTAGTGGTAAACGCATACAAAAACCCAACAAAATTATGGTGACCATAAAAAATTCAACAACCAACAATCAAAAGTTACATTTATTTCTTCTCAACACCTCTTTCCAATTTTTTCTTCAATTTTAAAGTGCCTAAAATAGATACTCAACACAATAGATAATTCAATACAATATTCAACAACAAATTCAATACCATTACCAAATTTTTAGTGCCATTCCAATTTCTATGCCTCTTGTGTAGCCTCCTTCACAACCCATCATCATTTTTGCTTTGATACCATTTGGAGAGAAAATTGCACAAATTATACCATTGTTGAAGAACAATAAAAATAATAATTGTAAATATTATATTTCTTTGGGATCATCCTTACATTCATACCCATTGGTTTTATAAAGCCATTATTTTCCCATTACGAGAATAACTTCCCACACAACTAACTAACGCAATAACTACTTTATCATATGTAAACTTTAATTTTCTAACAACTTTCCTCTACATTTTTTGTTCCTCTTGTCTTTCCTCCAACTCATCTCTTCTATAGTCATTCCCTTCCAAAATAGTGCACACATCTCCACATGAAGGGGTTGCGGGGGTTTGCAGATTGTCAGGTGCCTCTTCTCCACACGACTTGCATAATTTCTACCTAAGTAAAGGGTCGCCATGCCATATTAATGGCACGCATATCCCTTTCCCCTCTCCCGTGCCATCCTCATTTATTGTGAGTTGTCTCCTTTGTCCAAATTTACTTTATTTGTTTTATTTCATTGACACATAACACCCACATGATATGGTCTCTTTTAGGGATGTGACATAATTATTTCTATACAAGTAATTAAAGTGGAAACAACAAATATTTAGATAAAAAAAAAAAAGATTCAATTTATTGCATATATAATACCAATCCTCTCTTTTGTCCATTGTCCATCTCATAGATAGATGACCACATTTGTCTTGCCAACTCAACTATATTGAAATCCCCACACATGAGCCAATAGACCATGAGAAGAGAGTCCATAATTCATTATCATAAAAGACATCTTTCAATAGCCTTATAAAATTTAAAATAAACAGCCCTAAAAGAAATTGTTATTAATATTAAACAAACCTACAAAGTACAATTAGAAGGGTCACATCCATAAGCCATTATGAAATTGGCAAGTCACTATTCAAAAAATAACATTTTGATCATATGACATGACAAGTAATATAAATCATGAAACCTACCATTTCAACTCCTATAAATAAAAGACATCAAGTTTGAGAAGTCTTTATTAAACATCTTGGATGACTTATTTTCTTTTGGAGTTAGTAAGATTCCAAACATTTCATAAAATAAACTAAAAAAGTAGATATCGAGGCACTTGTCATCTTCATTAAACTTAAGAATTCCATTAATCTTTTTCAAGAAATCCTTCCCTATGAATGTCACCGTATATAGAAATTAAAACTAATGTCTTCCTATTTCAAATGAACTCACCTTCCTCTGTCTCACAAGCGGAACTATGAAAACGGCCAGAGGTAATAGAACAAGGTGGCAAAGTAACAGACTATGATGAAAGGATATTTGGTTGCACTTTTTATGATAAATAACAAATATAAAGACTAAATATATAAAAAGCAATGCCACAAATGTTCCCGGAAAAGTGAAGAGTAACCACTACAAGTTGCAAATCATTTAATCGCAATAGTTTTGTTCCTGTCAAATTTTTATTAAAAATTTGCACCTGGCAACATTTCTTTTGGAAATCCAACATCCATCAAGAAAAATGAATTAGGCAAATTCTAACCTAGATTTCCAAGATGAGTGAAGGTAACAGCGCATAAGGAAATCTGTACTAAGCTCTGCATGTAAAATGCTTCTTCTGTCTACCAAAAATAACATAACATATAAAGCTGAGGCATACTGAAACAGTGGAGCCGTCTGTTCATATGTTCATGATCTATGTATATCCAGTACAGATGTTTGACTACTTAATTTGTCGAAGTTCCATGGGCATGGGCTGCCACTGTCTGTAATGAGTGTTGTGATCAACACGCCAGGTGTCTACTTTGAGTTTCGGGCAACTGTTTGGTTTCTGCGCATTCTTCCTCCCCAACTTTCCCTGTCCATGCCCATGCTTCTATTAAGCCTTTGAAGTTGTTCTGCCCATTGCTGCTTGGCAGCATCTCTCACACTCACATTCCTCTTATTCAACAACATTATTTGGGGATTAAAACGCAGATTAAAATCATAGTCAGCCCTAAGCATGGGATCGGACAGAGTCTCGTAGGCCTCCTGCACCTGAAGAAACATCTTGCTGGATTCTTCTCTATGGGCAGCTGGGCAAACATCTGGATGGTAAACTCTCACCTTCTCTCTATAAGCTTTCTTCAATTCACCAAATTCCACGCTCTGGGACACAGACAATACATCATACAATGTCATGGCAGGTGAAGAGGCCCCCTCCAATGTATTGTTCAGAGCCCTGATGGTAAGCTGTGCCCTTTGCAGCTTTGTCCTCCTAAATGAATAACTAGCGTGTTTTGCAGAGAGGGGATGATTGCATGACTGAATACAAGAATGGAGATCTGGTAAGGAATGAGCATGAAATGATAGCTTGGCCATATTGTGGGTGATGAAGATAACAACCCAAATATTACTACACCAACTTAATTGTAGGAAAGCCAACTACTGCCCATACAAGCAAGAAGGATTACATGCTTATATAACTCATAAATCTGCAACCTTTAGTGAATGAAAGATGATATTTTGACTGTAATCTCGATTCAAATCTTCTATCTCAGGACAAAAAATTGAATCCTCTCTACGACATTTTAGATTATATGTTGACCATCGTTAAGACATTTTCATAAATGGTTTATTCTAACTGATTTTATTTTCTTGAGCCGTTCTAATTCGTTCGATATATTCAAGAAATCTAAAGATCTTGAACATATAAATATGAGAGCGATTAGCAAGGAATGCAGATCCCATGGACAATTTTCTTTGTTGTTTTGGATAATTCATGCCCGTTAGTTATGGAGTCAATGTATTAATATAACCAGATTATACGTTTGTTTATATAGTGAATGGAGTCATCTTTCAATGTGATCCAACCTTGCTGATATTATATTGAATTTGGTCTCGTAGGTGAAGTTGATCACACCAAATGAAAGAGCAGGACTCCAGAAAAATCCGCTTTCTAGTCATGTCAGGCTAAGTCAAGCCATGCAACTTCTTGAGACCCAATGGTTACCTTCCCTCAATTTTCAGATACATCCAAATCTGATAATACCATGGTCAGACATTATTATTAATATTTTATGTTTATTTACATGTAACTCACCACCTCATTAAAAAAATCTGAAATGCACATTTTTACAGTTTTGATCACCACAATTAAGCCATCTACTTCAACACAAATTGAGGAATCATCGATAGATTTTTGGTTAAATTTGTCGGAGTTTTCTGTGAAGTTCAATGTTGATATAATTTTTCATAAATTTTTGTATAAAACAATACAAAACATTTCTTTATAAAAAGTTTGATTTGTTAAAAAATATAAAATTGTTAAATAGATTTTTATATTAAATAATATAAAGTATTTATTTATCAAAATCTGATTTTTTTTAAAAAATATGAAAATTGTGTTTATATATATATAAGTTTGTTATGTTAAAATTTCTTTTAGACTAATTATAGACTAGTCCTTATAGACTAGTTGCTTTCTTGAGTTTTTTTATTTCACATTATTAAATATTATTGTAATAGTGAATTTCTTTTATTTATGTTATTTCTTATTTAATTTTGTATCTTGTTTAAGGAAATGTCTTGATATATGTACATATCGATAAATTGTGAATTTGTTTTATAAATTTGAGCTCATTGTGTTGCCCTTTACCTATCTCTATACCTACATATTGTCACATACATGTAGCCCTTATACATCCATTTTTTGATATGTTTGTCTTATCCAAGCATTTATTATACTTATTTGTATACCTACCCCAATATAAACAACCTTTCTAAATTTCAAATTTAAATTTAGGTAACCCACCCTCTTCATTTTCCTACCTTGAGTTCACTAAGTAAACATTTGATAAATTTTAATACAATTTACTTATATTTAAAGATGTTTAATTGCATTCATTGTACACCTCTCATCTCTCAAGCATCCTATCTCATCATGTAGAGAATTAGAGGATCAAATAAATATCAAAATATTTGGTCTTGGTATACTAAAGGGAGCAAAAAATCTATACACATAATTCTAGGGGCTTTGCTTGTTGCCTTCAAGCTCTTTCACATATTTCTAAGGGTTGAATTAGGAGAGCACATCTCTTTTTGACACAATAAACACCCTTTTCCAGTGGTTCTGAATATTAAAAAACCTTCAAATATCAAAAAGAGTGTAGAGTGGAAGATCATCCAATCAAACAATATAGTAGAATTCCACATTTCATCTGGTCAAATCTAGATGAATAAATGAGAGATTTATGATTGACAACTTGACCCAAAACCATATCATTGTTCTATAATAGATGAAAACATATAGCATATGTTATGAGGTATTCCATTGATAGAGAGATCACATTTTCCTAGGAAAATACTAGTTGGATTCTAAAATCTTCAACATAGACAATCATTCTTTGGTCATGTAGAGATAATTAACCCTCTCTATTGTATTTAGTTTTCTTAGCTTAACATGTAATATTAGAAGAAATTAATCCAAAATTATCTCCAATTATATCTATGTTGATCTATGCTTATTTGCATGCATCTCATTGGTTTAGCCTAAATCACACTTAAGGAAAGTTTATTTTCCTTTACATCTAAGTATCAATATATACAAATATTGTGTTTAATGTATTATATCTCTTAGAAATTATGAAATATGGAGGACAATCACAATAAAAGTGAAATAAATAAATTTAAATATTTATGTCATTTCCCATTTAGTTTTGGGTCCATTTTGAGAGATTCTCTTAATTATGTAGCAACATGTAGCACACTTATGTGCTGATTACAACTCCTTCCCCAATCCCTATCCATTGTATTTACTCTCTGTAACATGCCAATCAATCATTGAAGTAAAATTTCCCAAGTTTTCACTTGTGCAAGTAAATAAACTATGTAACAACCATTGCAATAATTTTTTTCTTTTCTTTATTGAGAATATATGAACAAAGATTCCATAACAATATACAATAAGGTTTCCATTTCATTACAATAATTTCACAAATTATAATATTCCAAGAATGTACACAATTACATACACAACTCTTCAAAGCTTTAGAGCATAAGATATAGATGGTCTAGGATCTACCTTTCAAAACATTTGATTCTGTCACCTGTTGAGGAGGAGAAGCCTCACTCAAGTGCTTTTTTGCCAACCACGAACTCATATGCGGTCCCCCACACATCTATCAGTGATAGATGGCCATACCTTCAATGAAGGGATTGGTTGAGTAACCCTGTATGGTCCAAACCACACTGAGCTTCGTGTTGTGCTCTACATGTCTAGAACTTGTATTCCCTACAATTTGCAACTAGAATGCGCTACATAGACACGATGGTCTAACAATGGAGCCAAAGGCGATCACAATACTTTGGCCAAAGTGTTCTCACTCAGTACTTCAATTGAAGGTCAACATTCACTTACACTTCTAAACTCATTTTGACTTAAGGCCACTATAGTTTATGCAAGGTAATCTCTCCCATGGATAAACTCTTACCCCAAGATTCCCTATCAATAATTCCACATACTCTAGATAGGGTATATCTACTCTCAAAGAAATTTTAAAAGCATCTTCTATTCATTGGATTCACAATCCTAGGAGTAACTCTCTAGCTAACTTTATAATTAAATAACATAGCTACAAGAAACCCTTATGCTATGCATGTTTATATCACATCTAGTATGTTATACCTATGAAAAAAATAGACCTCCTATTATGAAGTACATACAAGCATTGCACAAATAGAACAAATAACTTTCATTTCCTTTTCAAGTAAATCTATTTCTTTGCAAATGCAACATTCACAAAGAATACCAAAGCATTCATAAAATAATCATTCAAAGCTAAGATAAGTAAAGGAGAATATCCTCATGCCTGATAACGCTTATCCAACTGATTGAATGCAATGTAGCTTTCCCAAACAACAACTAGCTTGATTACAGCTTCTCAAGGGACATCGCAATATACCTCTATCACTCAAGTTGATTATATACTTCTCTCAAATACTAAAATATCTCAAATATAATAGAACTCTCTCGCTCAAATATAACTGTATTAAGCTAATAATACTACAGAGTAAAATGCTTGTAGAATGCATCCTCAACAAATGAGTTTGCTCTGCTATTTATATAGCAGCAATGAAACCTCACATCCTACAATTTAGGCATGGATGTTGATAGAAATTACCATGCACAACCTACTCACTCGAATTAGCAAAAAGGTGGCACAAATATAAGAACTTACTTAGCTAATCACAACAATAGATCGACCTTGTTGATTGACAACAATAAGAGACTTATTCAAATTGACACATGATTAATAAAGTGCAATTCAAATTACTCAAACAATGGACATCTACAACAAACAAGTTTCCAAAGGTGGCACCAAGTAAATAACTCTCTATCCAATAGTTGGTGGTTTACATCATATTTAAATGAATCAATGTCAAATATGCAACACATAAAAGGCATCAAATTAGTTTTGACATGAGTCAACTAATTACAAATTTATCAGTTTGACCACTTCAATGACTTGCTGTTCACAACTTAATACACCTTTTATAGCTATTACCATATGCACAAAAACATGGCAATAAGAAGTTTACTTATTCAAAGAAGATTCCACTAAAGACGTCGACTAAGTCTCCACCATATATTGACTTAATGCTATGAGAAAATTTGTAGAATTCTTGATTCTAAATGCATGGACATCATGAGTTATATTCGGCCTCATAAAGTGTAGTCATATGACAGTATAAACTCAACCTTCAATTAAGTCAAATAATTGACTTCTATCATTATCTATGATAGATGCTTTCTATACTTTAGATAATATATTAAATATATATAATTACATATACATGTATATATATACATCAACGCATATCTATATATATGTATATGTACATATATATATGTACATATATATTTATATATATATCATATGCCAACTATATATGCTTACATTCGATATATAATAAGTATAAGCAAGGTAGTAATCACATAGTAATAACAATATATAGATTATACACACACACACACATATGTGTATATAAGTATATGCCTCTATGTCTATGTATACGTATGTATAGATATATTGATATATTCATATGGGCATGTCCGTTTGCCATCATACACATATATCAATACATATATACATATGGATATATGTATATACTATACATATATATATACACATTCGATTCACACAAAAGCCATACACACTCACTATTGTATTGATAAGCATCTAAGTGTGTTATATCTATATGTATATATATGCATGTCGTTAGATCCATTGGATAGTTTCATGCATGTAAGCAACTTGTGCATAAGTGTGCATAGGTATGTTTACCTATGTACACTCATGTGCGTGTTCCTTCATGCATATGATCTATCATCAATACACATGTGTGTACATATACATATTCCTTGTATGTCCTCATTGATACATACATAGCAATAAAGAAGAAATTACAAGCTCAATTGATAAACATCATCCAATAATGCACATAATAGTAATAAGACCCTTACTGATGCAACCGCAACAAACTAAGGATGAATTACCAATTTCCCATAGCTCAATTATTGTATTGTGGTGTGTGCAAGCTCAGATAGGTTACATTCCTAGTTACTCGACCAAGACCTTCTCCTGAGTGATACTTCCCCTCTGCCTAGAGGAATTGAACAAATACCTGCATCCACTAACACCTGCCCATGACAGTCAGATGTTCATATAATATACATCTCTTATAATACATATCAATAGTTAGAATACAAATTCAATAACTATTCATTTCATACACATGTATAACATTCAAATGAATCAACATTCATTCATAATGCTTTGATAGCAAAGTGAAAGTACATTTTATTCATCCACAGAATACAAATCACATTCACATTTACCCTACACAGTAATAGTAAATAGTAATAACACAATCAGGGTGTAACACTCTCACTCACCTATCTAAGACCTATATGTACTTATTTACACATATTTGCCTCATCTATTATCTTCCACTTCTACATATCCATTCTCAATCCTTCTAGTAGACATTCCTTATCTTGTATCATTAATACAATTCACAAGAGGAATCTCACATGGTGTAGATTTGACCTAAAATTTAAATTGCAAACTCCCACCCTTTTTTATTAGTTGTTGGATGTTGACTTTGTACATGCTTGTGGAAAAATTGTTTATGTGATATTATTTAACAAAATTATTTAAATCACCAATTTATTTGATAATTGATTATATAGGATGATAATTCTATGGGATATCGACAATAGAACAACTATAAAGAATACTACGTGTGCCATGATTTGAAATTAGATCACTTACACACTTGGTGTATTAAAACACTTTCTCAAGAATGCAAAGCTAATAGTTCAAGAGATTAATTGAGGAGAGCATGAACCTAGGCTGAAAATTAATAATATCTAGAAGGTATTTCTAAATATTTCTAGTCTTTAAATGCTTTACTGGATTTAATAGAGATAGGGGAAAATAAGACTATGAAAGTACATAGATAAAATGATCAACCTTGTAATTTATTATTTTTTTGGTACAAAAATTTAATCCCATAAAGCGTGGATTAAATTTACATATATTTCTATTTTGTCATAGTTCTTAGACAATGACGATAAAGAGGGCATCTCTTTTCAATATATAATAAATTGAGTTTTTCATGACATCATGATTATTCTTCATCATAGTTTCCAAAAATAACTACACTATCCTTTCTATTTAAAATTTTAAACATTTATTTATTATAACATTTATTTACCTAACCCTACTATTTAGGTTAATTCTATTGGCACCCAAAAAATTTATTTCACATTTTGTGCCTTAGCCATATTTTCTAATTGTTGTTAGCTTATTTGAGACAGTTCATTTGGGTCACCATGTTGGATTTTTCTTTGGTTATGTGTTTCCTCTTCTTTTTCCTTAGTTAATTCATAAAAGGTCAAAATCCAAAAAAATGGCTAAAATAGAGAAATGAAAGTGAAAAAAATGTGGGAGCTATTGTTGGTTTCTAATGTGTTTGGAAACTTAAGAACCTAAAAGGGTTCCTAGATATTAGTTCCTTCTTAAGCTTCAATGAAGACAAGGAAAAAGACAAAAGAACAGTCAAAGGTTCCCACGACCTAAGGAACCAAGAGTTTAAGTTCCTAGTTCCCACTCCAACCTCGATGGTAACGAGCATTTAAGTAAGTAGGAATACAATGAAAGGGGCTAAGGCACAAAAAAGTTATTTTTAGGGCTCAAGCCCTTGACACCTAATAGGGAAGATGTTGGTGGGTGCAAAATTTGTAATTCTTCTTTCTCTTTCACATAGGGTAAACCCACAAAATTGGTTTACAATTCCATTGAGGAATGCATTTTCGGATGGAAAACACTTTATTGAGTTCGCTAGAACCCCCTAAAGGGTTTGCTAGAACTATGGGGTTCACTAGAACCCCCCCTTCTAGTGAATCCCCCTTTAATGGGTTTTACTTTTTAATTGCATTTAAAGGGGGGTTCGCTAGTTCTAGCGAACCCTAGTTTGCTAGAACCCCCCTTTTCCCCCCTTCTCCCCCTTCTACCAAATCTCTACAAATTTTTTCTCTTCGAAGCTCGGGTTGAGGATGAAAATGGAGGAGACTTCACAGACCCAACTGGATGATGGTAGTCCTCAGAATGAACTATCCGTCAAATATAATTTTAATATGTTTTTGTTTTATTATGTATATTTTTTAGTTTAATTAAACATAGGTTTTTCACCAAAAATCAAGCTCTCTGTTCTGCACGTTTGGAAAAATAGTAGATTATCAAAATAAAATTCTGAAAAATATTTTTGGGCTATGTATTGATATCCTTTATCTAGTAAAAAAAATTGAATTTTAATACTTACAAAAAAGTTATGTTGTATACAATCCGCCTATGTCTAAATTGTAATTAGTTTGACTTCGAAACTTGATTAAGGAAAAAATACTCTAAAAAAGTATGAAACCAAATGAATGTGTTAGATATCGTAGTTACAAATCTAAAATCAAAAAAATTAGAATTTTATCCTTCATAGAAAAAAAGTTATGTTGTATACAATGAGCATCACTCCTTAAAAATGGTGTTTACTGATAAAAACTAGTTTTCGAAGGAGATGGAAAAAGAAATGCAATCTGATTCAAAAAATTAAAAAAAAATATTTAGAATCTACAGACAAAATGTCACAAATCACTAGTTCGCATCATCTTCAAATTCCTCATGGTTTAGTAGCTATAGGTGCCCAAAAGTTAAGATTTAGTTAAAAAATTTCAGTTCAATGTCCAGTTTGGCCAAAAATTGTAAACTAGTATTGTGGGATCACCCCACAACAAGCATAATGTGCAACCCTCGATAGGTTAAGATGCGTTTGTGCATTTGTATAGGCATGTGGTAGTTTTCAAGCTTGACCCTTGACTTACACCAAGCACTGACGATAGTGAAGAGAAAGTAAGGAAGTGAAGATCACATGTGGGAAAAGAAGTTCACTAGATGTAAACCCTAAAAATATATTTTTTATGCCTTCCTTCCTCTACAACACCATGAATGATGAAGCGCCCCTCCCAACTGCCCTATCTCATACTGGACAACTACATTGAGATACAACTTAATTCTTTCTCCATTGATTTCAGAGTGATTTGTAGGTGTCCACACCTCATTACTCATTTTATGACCCCCTTTTATTATGCAATGACTCCAAGACATGTTGTGCAATAGATTTTGTAGGGTATTTTCTTCCTTCATCATATTCATCAATGTTCCATATTTTAGAATGCATGGAGAATGTTCTTTTATGTTTTCCTAAAAAACAATTTGAATTAGTAGTGAGAACTTGTCTAATGCACATTGGCAGAGGTCATGTTGGGGATAATCTTTCATTGCATGACCTTCTGACATTATGTACACTTGGTTGCTATGGATATATCTATCTTAGTATCCATTTTCAAAAAGGGGATAATTTTTTTACTAAGAAAAATAGTTACATAGCTCCGTCAACAAAAGATAAATATTTACATGAATCCCTAGGCTTTCAAGTTTTAGTTAAGGGTGTAGCTATTTTATTATTGTAATGATCTAGATTCTTTCCCAAGCCTATGATAAAATTTGTAAGCTTTTAAGATTTATTTATTAATGGAAGAATCAATCTTAGTTGAGTGTCTCCTTATGTGTGGTATGCATTTATGCTGTATGTTGTTTAGTTTTTCAACTATAAGCCTGTAAAATCCTTGCAAAGACTTTGCATGGTACCTTTTCATCATAATAATAACATAATAATGTCAAGCTCTCTTTATCTTTCTAACCATGTATTTTTTTCTAAATTTTAAATATGTTAGGGTTTTGATCTTTAATTTATTTTACTACTATCATCATTTTTTAACCAAAAACCTATGTATAGTATTTTTGGTTTCATTTTTTATCTGATCATCCAAGTTTGAAGTAAATTAAATCTTTACATTCTAGACTCTAATCTATACACATTAAAAATGATTTTTGATTAGTTTCCAAAAAATCTAGGGGGAGCACACTCAATTTTTGTTAGGAAAATGTGACTCTAATCTAATTTTTAGTTTGTAATAACTTGCATAAGTTAATATTATAGCATATCTTCACCTTATTTTCAATAATTTTTCATTTTTTAGGACATGTCCACTTTGAAAATTAGTTAAACATCATATATTAATTAAAAAAAAAAAAAAAATAGGCATAAACTAAATGGTGTTAGCTATTTTTTCATTGAAGTAATTTTTGAAACACAATTTTTTTTAAGGGGGAGGACACTAGACACTATTAATTTTATGATATTTAAATAGGACCACTTTGTGTTCTCCTCTATTTTAACCCCTCAATCTCTACCATTTAAAAAAAAAGTAGTTTAGAAAGTATATTTAGAGCACTACAACTCTTATTCTTGTCACATCTTCAAATTTTGAGTGTAACTATCTTCAATTTATCATTCAAGATCACTTTTTATTGATTAAAAAAATAGACCCTTTAAGACCCCTTTTTGGTCCCCCATTTCCATGCACATACCCATTTCACTCTAGCTAAATTACAAAATTTGAATAATCATGATTAATGAACATGATAAATACCTTGACTATTTATGTATATTTATTTCACTTTAGCTTCTTTTTATGTTAATAAGTATAATTCACCCAAGGAGGCATTAGATAAACTTATTGATTTGTACAAACAAACTAATGAGATTAAGGGTTATCAAATTAATTAAAAATTGAAGAACCTTTATCCAAATAGTGTTGACAATATCCAAGATAATTCTACTAAGGTAAATGACCCAATAACAAAACTTAAGGAATATGGTATTGATAGAAATAAAAAATATTTGGTTCTTAATGTTCTTTACAAACTTAGAATAAAATATGTAATTTTTATTTTTCCTTTCACACTCATTAGACTTCTTTGGGAAAGGCATATAACATGCTTACATTTGATAAATTTACCAAAGTCTAAGTAACTCAAGAACAAGGTAAGTTAATTCAAATGGGTCTTATTAAGTCTTCTAATTCACATGCATTGATGGTTAGTGATCCTAAGGGATAAAAAGAGTTAATGAATTTCAATATGTAATAAAAAATACAAAGCTATAGAAAGAAAGAACATAAATTGATTTTGAATATTTATATAATGGGAATCATATAAGATGGAGATAACTAAATGTGCTTATTATAAGAAACCATGAATTGAAAAACACCAATATTTTATAAAATAAATTGATCAGTTGAAGCATCTCCTACAAAATAATCATATCAAATTACCTTAAACTATGTTAAGGGATTTATTTCTTCTTCTTCTCCATAATCAGAGATAGAAGGGAATATCTCTTACCATATTTGTGGATTCTAAGGTATGGATATGGATCCTTGAATCTAGAGATTCACATCATATGACTTCATCATAAATTATGATCTATTCGTTTGAGACTCATTCTACATCACACGTCCTAATGGTTAATAACACATATATGTGTATTAATGGTATGGGGTCTATTGAATTGGGTGAAATATCACTAAATGATGTCCTTTTTATACCTTCAATTTTTAACTAATCTCCTTTCTATCTATAATATCACTCAGTGGGTGTCCTAATGGTTAATAACACATATATGTGTGTTAATGGTATGGGGTCTATTGAATTGGGTGAAATATCACAAATGATGTCCTTTTTATACCTTCAATTTTTAACTAATCTCCTTTCTATCTATAATATCACTCAGTGGGATTCTAGATGACCATTCACAATTTGTAGAGTTGTGATACTATTATAGTTGGGAAGGTAGATTATTAGTCTAGACTTTACACCTTATCACATTTTGCATCAAATATTCCTTTCATTAATATTTTGATTCAAACATCTAGTGTTGTAGGGGGTATGGTATGATCACCTAAATATTCAAGTTATTTTATTGATTGAAATTCTAGATACATGGGATGATATTCAATTTCATTCATCTCTTGCTTCTTTCAAGTCTATTGGTGATTTTTAAATTTATTATAATGATTTAGTGTTGTAGGATCATATTCATCATTTTTTAGAGATAGATCCTTGGGATGAGTACTTGATAGATATGTTACGTTTATTTTTGAAGTCACTTCTTCCAATTTGGAGGAAACTATTGAGGAAATTTCATATCCTCTTTGATGATATTTCAATCATAATTATTTTCTCACCATCAACATGTTTGGATCTGGTTCTACATTTTTTCTAAAATGTTTTGAATTATCATTTTATTTAGTTAGGTTAATGAATCATATTTTTTTGTGGCACTCTCAGCACTAACATGGTGATATTTGAGTAGTTTCCAAAGACATCATATACTCAAATATTTATTCCCTTGTATTCCTTTTAGGAATGTGAAGCTATATTTAATACACCTTTATGTTTATTTCTTCTTAAGGGGAGAAATTTCATTCACCAATCATAATTTCTATTTTGGATTTAGTGTTAAGAATATAATTTTTGAGTAGGAGTATACACTGTGTGGAATTTCATGGTCTCTCTTCTTGTATCTCCATTTTGGGATACTTCTCTATCTTTTCTTAGGGGGATTATTTTTTGGGGGGTTTTTCCTTTGTATGAGGTTTTGTCTTTCTTGGTTCCTATAGCATAAAAAATTGTCACCCTTGACAATTTCATCTGCTATGTTTTATTCTCCCTTTTAATTTATTGGACTTGATTGAATCCCTAATTTCATAAATTATGCATTATGAGGCTTATTTTACCATTTTACAATAAATTGCAAGCATAGAACAAATGCATTTTTTTAATGATTTTCCCTCGACACATAAATCCCTAGAAAATAGGGCCAAGACATAGACACCCTTGGGTGACTCTATCACCCTATTTGTTTGGGCTCAAAACTCAAATATGTTGGTGTAGACATTTTATCATTTCTAATTTAATATGTAAATGTTGGCTATTGGAATTTAATTTGTGGAAATTAGTATAATTGCATCTAAATACCTAGTTATTGCATCATTTGAAATATAACAAGAAGAAAGAGGTGAAAATTATTATCAAGAGCATTATCAAGCAAGTCAAGAGAAACATTTTAGAGCTTTATTTTACAACAATTCAAGATCCAAGCATCATGTCAAATAATATGTGAGTTTATGCATGTTCATTTTGTCATTGATTGTGAAGGATAACCCTTGTTGTAGGTCTCCAAGCAATTCAAGTAATCAAGCAAGAAAGATCCAAGAGCTTGAGGTGATGTGCATGACTTTAGTCCTTCAAGGAAGCCATTGAAGGGTGGTGAGTTGCAACACTTTTTTGATTCATCTCCTTCCTATCATTGACATTGCCATTATGGTTCAGTGAAAACTCTAACATAGGGTTTAACTAAGGCAAGCCCCTAAATGGCACAACCCTTCTGTTGATGTGTTTTTTATGCACTTCTCAACACAGGTAATGCATAGGTGCATCACCTCTCTTGAAAGACAATATTCCAAAATCAAATTGTAGAACACTATCTCAAGGTCTCTAATGTCAGGTTTTGACAATGCTTGGAATATCTCAGTTGTTTCATGTGATTTGCTGGAATCACAAGGCATACTTGCGAATGAGTTACAAAGCATGGGAAGTTGGTTCCAAAAGCAAAGTTCTAAGGTGTATAAATTGATGCGCACTTGCTGTAGGTTAAAAATAATAGTCTAGAACTCTATTTTATCATTAGATTTGGCTTTACAATGTGCAATGAAACTTGTTCAAAGTCATTATAAAAAAAAAAGGAAAAAAGGGTAGGGAAAGGGAGAAGTTTCTAGAACTAGGCAATGAATGAACAATAATCATGGAGGCTGCTACAATAGAGAAACTTCCTAAACTGAGTTTTGCTTGGCCAAGAGAAACCTACAGTTACATAAAACCAGTGCAATCTTCTAAGGACTGCAGATTTTTAGATTGCACACACACATCATGAACATGCAATTGAAATAAGTTACAACAATGAAGTAAAGAAGCTCAAACTAGCTTTACAAAGTGATTCATCATCAAAAAACCACAAAAAAAATCAGCTAGAAATTCATCAAGATACTGTAACAACAAACACCATTATCACTTCCACTCAAGAAACTAACAACTAAAACTAACATGGAAGTAGAACCATGCATGCATAATGAACAAGTTCAAAAGAAACACCCATAAATCATGCAATGTTGCTTTCTATTACTGCAGAATTCCTTTACACAAATTCTCCAACCATTTAAAAATGAAGGGGAGACCCCTATTTATAGTTTTCCAAAGTCCAAATGAATGGCTAGGATTTAATTACATTGTGTGGCTCATATTTTATTTACACTAGGGTTTCACCTACCCCCCATTATCCAACAATTTAAAATACATCCTTTGTCTTTTCATTATTTTGTCCTGTAGTGCCCAGGTGCTATAACATTTTGTCTTCTAGCTGATTGCCCTTTTGTTGCAGCTGAAACTGTTCAAAAGCTTCCCTTTTACTTGATGTGTTTGCAACATTTTTCATCTAATCAAATGATCCTTACATAGATTTGCATCTTCGTGACATAGATAAGCTATCCCCGATCTGATGAGACAGCTCTAGGTGGATCATGATCATTTGATGAAGAATGAGACAACTCCTTCATGTTCTTTGGCACTAACTTCCCTTGGCATGATATCATTTAACTATTAGTCATCCTTGATGAGTTTTAAATGCATCACTTATGAATTGAGGTCCTCCTTCGGCATATATTCTTGAGCACGCAAATTCTTTGCCTTAGTATCTTCAGACCTTCATCTGCATCCTTCACATGCGAATATTTTGATCTAGCATCCTTTGCCTTCATCTTGAACATTCACACGTTGGTGATCTTGCCATCAAAATGAAAGCATTCTCCCCCCTTGATTACACTCCATATACAAACTCCTCGATTGTACGCACTTCTTTGAAGAGCGTCCCCAAAGGTTTATAAAAGTTTCCTTTCCCGCAAGAATACCTGCACATAATATTAACAATGTCTTGATCATAGCATCATTAAATCATTTAAATGTGCAAATAAAGACCTTAGAAAAATACATAAAGTTGATAGCAGAGTGACATCATTACTAAAACCCTTTTGAATTTCTTGAATCTCTTTTAAATAATTCTTATGACCATTTTTCCACAACTTTATGATAGACAGGGGGGAATCATGCTCGAGCATTCTCTCTATATTATCATCTCCTCCCTTTTTACAACTAACCTCACAAAAGGTGGTGCTCATAATCCTTAATCAGTGAATTTAATATCATGAAGCAACCCTATGCTCTTTGCGGTAACATTGGATATGAGTACTATCTACAAGCTGAAGGTGCGGTCATGCTGGCCGGGAAGGTAGCAGGTGATGACACTAAGAGCACGAAGCCCTCTATATGAAATTCCCATGGTGTGTAAAATGGCTCTGCCCATAGAGGTCTGATTCACCATTAATGAATTAGAAATTTGTGTAGTCCTGTTCCTTATGATGACCACCTACTTCACCTAGAAGTCCATACACCGAACAATCCCTTCGTTCTTTATTTGTTCTCACCGATCCATCATAGATTGCCTCAATCAGGCTTGCCTTTGGGAAACACATTCAATTGCATCTTGTGGTTTCATGTCTCATCCAATCACTATGAAACCTTCATTTTCGGACATTGCCCTTCTGATCAAAACTATGCCTCAGCATAAGCACCCCAATCCTCCACCATTCCTCATATTTATGCCTCTGGTTAATCGATGACTCCAATAAAATCATGGTACTGAAGAGGACCTCTTAGATGCTACAACACCTAGGTAGACACCAACTCACTTATCGTTATAATCTTCATACTGAGGAAGGCCCACGATGTCGGCCAAGATGATGTAGGCCTCGACGATAAGTGGAACGCGGGCACCCGCCATTGAGAGGCCGTGTGGGAGGAAGTATGCGGGAGGAAACAATGTGGATGCCATTAAAAAATGACCATGAGGTCGTGGAAACTTGCCAATGAATTCCCACATAGCCCAACTATACCCATGCCTTGAGCCGGCGTGTTAACTTCGATCCACTGGTAATTGTGTTCCTCCTTTGGACTTCATGAAAATTTACTCATGTAGTAATCAACGGGTAAGACATGGACACGAGTGACAAGCATTGCTTCATTTTCTCATCTAAGGTTGATCGCACCTAGCCCAACTAACAATGAGGAAAAAGAGCACCTTGCGTTGGGATACAAAAAATAGGTGATGGAAGGCCGACACCCACAAGTATACACAACCTCGAAACATAAGAATAATCGGGCTCATTCCCACCGTTATTTAGTGTGAGTAAGTCAAGCATAATAATACCCTAGTTGCGATAACCTTGGCCTCAACGATACATTAGAATCACATGGTGGTTATATGTAGGTGTGGATGGAAGGACGCGAAGGGTTGGTAAGAGAACACTATCACTAACGATGGAGAGCGGGGTGGAACTAAAGAAAAACCAATGAATGGCGATGTTGATGTTGGGTCCTGCATGATGTGAGGGCGTTGTTTGTTCCTTGTTCCCATAACAACCTTACTGTGACATCCCCCTGCAAGTAATCTCCCGCATTATGAGGATGCACAGATTCAATCGCAAGAAATCATGGAGGGACATCTAGAACAGAAGCAACATGCAAAACCACCTTTTGATTGCAACTCTATTTCGAGCAAGTCATGCAAGTACTTCTCTTTTACTTGTCGCAACAAGCTCGACCAATTAATTGGTTACCTCATTACCAAAGAGCCCTCGTGATACTGCCCATAATAATTGAGTAGGATGGGGCTGAGCCAAGCTCATATCTTGGGAGTCTTTCCATTATATTTGTTGATGCCAACTTGCCAATGACATTTTTACTGCCTCATCTTGCTAGAATCCATTTCCTCATGTACCGTCGTTCCATCATCCTACCATCCGATTTCTGAATTATTTAATAAGATCGATATACTGGCCACCCGATCTGTCCCCATTTTCTCTCATCCTTCAAAGCCATAGGAAGTGACTGTCTTACCACATGCTTTTAGGTGAAAACCTGTACCAAATTATGTCGTGCTTTCATAAGAATCGACTGCTGATGAATTTGTGAGACCCTAATTCATTGACGCCAATGGAGGAATCCTTAAAATAAAGCTTCAAGGAGGTGAATGGTTAATTCAAAGGAGTTCCCATGCTTCCAATGTACCTGCCTTCCCAGCTCAACATGATGGTCCCATGACCACTCCTTTCATTCATTACCCACATTAAATCACCCATCCTTGTTTGAGCTAATAAGAATTGAGCAATTACATAGTCGACCCATAGTCTCGCGGGAGTTTAGAGTGGCACAGCCGTGCAGGGGGAAGCACACAGGAGGACATGCTAAGAAGGCTATTGGAGAGAAGCATTAGAAGATATAGACTCCATGTTGGTGAAACCTATGTAGCCCAAGTCAGTCACTATGTAGTGTGGGTGGACAAGCGCGGATGGCAGCAAAGGCGTGAACATCGGTGAGATGAACGACGTTGCCAAGGGAAAAACCTGCAACAATTTTCCCGTAGGGGAAAGCAAACCAACACACATGCACTATGTTTCTCCCTCTAGGTTGGTATGTGAGCTAGAGAGGAAAGCTGACCTTGAGTCTTTTACTATGTTACTTTTTTCTCCTTCGATAAGCTAAGTTTCCTCCTTTTTGATTGCTTGATACGTTCTTTGTGCTCCCACTTCCAGATCATGACTGGTTAGTATACAATCATCGTATCCCTTTGGTACCTATAGGCTATTTAAAAGGTTCTTAATATTTTAATACACGCTTCCTCGTTCTCCCTTTTATTGCTTTCCGTTTCCTCAAGCTCCCAATCGAACTTAGTAGTCACTATATTACTGCTTGAAATCATCCTTATGAACTAGAAGGGAGCAGGTACTTGACATGAAAATTGTGGTAAGTAGGTCATGCAGGAGGAGAAGGGCATGGTACAGTTATGAAAAAGTCATCGAGGATGCACAAGGTGATCGAAGGGATGGCTGACTCTACATTAAAGAGGGTTGCTGGGAGAGAGCAGGTGGTGAGAAGATGGTGTGTGAATGTTGCTTTGATCATGACGGGGAAAACATTGCTTGAAGATGTGGGACCCACGTGCACAATCTCCGTTGGGCAAGGGAATTTGGGTGGATGTTCAAAGGATGCCATTGAGAAAATGACAAAAGACCAATGGAGGCTTGCATTGCGGGTTCTGCATAACTGGTGATTGTGGACGCTATCTTTAAATGTTATCATTTGCTAAATGAGAACCCCATCATTAATTTATGATCTCATCATGCTGGGTCGGGATGGTGTGAAGATTAAAAGTAAGCATGTGGTTGCGGAAAATCCACTAGGGGGAACATGAAGATGCTATTGAGACTATCATTCGAAAGCAATCAAGTCAGTGTACATGGGCGAGACATGTGGAGTGCCGCGAACGACTCCCATTTTTTGCAACAACGGGTGGTGAATGACAGATGCTTTGGTGAATCCCGTAAGAGGATAATAGTGCTAGTGGGTCATGAGTCTGTGAAGTGGGGAGGCAACGAAGGTTCACCATTCAGGAACGACCTCCCACGAGCGACGACATGCAAGGGCGGACCCATTGATAGGCGCGGACCTAAGAGTTCACTCGCAATTCATGATATCATTTCGAGGAATCGGTACATGAATGTCTTGCATAGTGGGACAATGTGAAAGCTTAGCCGTTAGGCAAGGAAGGTTGGGCAAGGGCAGGTCACGCTCAAAGACCCAGGATCGTTCATGACTTAAGTGATTTTAAGCACACTGGGTCAAGTTTACTTCAACAACGACAATGACAAGGATGACAAGATATAATGTGGACTCCACCATACAGGCAGCGGTCAAGTGTTGGTCTCCATGAAAGCAACAAATTGGGGATGGAGATTCGCATAGGACAACTGCAACTATGGGTTCGTGAAGCATGAAGGATGTAGTGACGAAAACAAATATGGGGTCTGCAAGCCAGGCAGACTCGAGGACCCGACCATAAAGAAATGGCAAAGCAGAACAACAAACAGTAGGAGGAGGCCCATAAATGCGGGCCCACAAGGGCCAATAGACACCGGGCAAAGAGCAAACAGAAGCCCATAGGAACCAGCCTGCACTAGGAAATGACTTAGCAAAACTTAGGTTGGTGAATTGGGCCAATCATGAAATTGATTGTTTTTAGGCTTAGGGCCAACTTAGGCTGGGAAATGGGGTGTGCAAAACAAGACAAGAGCAAAGCATCCTGTTAGGAGTGAAAAGAGGGGGTTCCCTACCCTTGGTGAGGCGTGTGTGCAAAACATGCACAACAAATGGCAACTCATTGGGGAAATGCTCCAGAGAATTTCAATGACAAACTAGAATAAAAAACCCATAATCTTTGGTTTTGATCCTCACACTAGGGAAAATAAATGAGATTCTCAAGCAAAGGATCAAACCACTAGTTAATCCAACCTTTAGTATGCTAAAAATCCAAGTGTGTGCATGTGCGTTAATTCCCATCCTTTAGTTGCTATGGGAACCCGAGTTCCGTCTAGTTAAGCTACGTAGTTTATTCTAACTCCAAAAGCATCCTGGACATTGCCTCGCTGCCAGTCAGGCGTCCATAGCCCTGATGAGGTTGTCACTGTGAATCTCCCAAACATTGCTCTACTGCCAGCTAGATGTCCATAGCCTTGGTAGAGTTGTTCGTATCCCCCTGAAAAATTAAATTTCTTTCTTTCTTTGATTTTCAATGTCTTTCTTTTCTTTTCTTTTTATTTTTCTCTTTTCCATTCTTTTCTCTTCAACCTGCAAGCAGTGAAGCTCACGCTCAGGGTTGAGAACCATAGTGGCACTAGAGAAGAATTTTAGATTTTTCACTTGAATAGACTTTGCAAAAGGACCTACAAGAACCTCCAAATTCTTAAAATGTGTAAGAGCTGTAAGATTTCAGAATACATTAGGAATGAAACCAACCAACAACTTATCCCCTTCGAATCAAACACCCAGATCCCTTGACACTAACAAAAGATCCTTACCGTCCACTTTGAAAACTTGATTAGAGTTTGACGAAGAAATACATAGAACAACCCCAGAAAATAAGTATGGTTGTTGTGCACACAAATGTGCCCAATTAAAAGAAGAGGGACCTTGAGAAAAGCAACAACAAAGCGGCAGCAAAACAGAAAGCAAAATAGAAAACAAACGGACAACAAACACCTACACTAACCAAAGCGAGAAAGTGAAAGAAAACAACAAAGAAACTACCCTAAAGCAAACCTAACCCCACAACAGAGCAACTAACCCTAACAAAAGCAGGAAAGTAGGACTATATACATGAGACCTACACTACTCAAAAATGAATTATGCACAAAGAAATTTATAAAGAACTATGTTCAGGAAAGGAAAACTGACGTTAACACTCATTGGACTTTGTAATGCAAGGACAAGAAAAAGAGCAATTGTCACAGTTCTAAGCCATGCAAATTTTTCTTTATATTCAAAAAAAAGAACTTCAACATTGCAACATTCAAATTCTATCCCGTCATGATGAAAAATCAACAATTGAGGAGGCTCATTAAACCCATGGTTAATCCATAAACCCGTTTGTATTCCCTCGTTCCCATGATTAAAATGATAAATGCAGTTGTAAGTATTCATAGGAGAAATGAAGGATAGAACCTAGATGTCGTGATGTAGAGGTGGCAGCTTATGATAGTCGAGAGCAAGCATTGCATCGTCAATCATTGCATCGGTAGCCTCAGGTGGGTGAAGTGGAAGGTGCAACACCTATAATCTTGAGCTGGCATAGGGTTGGGAATATGGGGCAGAAAACACCTCTTCCAATCCCCTAGTGGGATTTGCAACCTCCATCGGTTGTTCTTCAAAGAGATATACTTCATCTTTCTAATTTTTTGTAGTCCAGACCTCTTCTTGATTGCTGTCTCCAAGGGGAAGCATGTCATCCCATCTCCTTCCCTAGGTGTTTTCCTTAATTTAATGATGTTCAATGTCATGGAACAATGACATGCACAAATCTGTCCTATTGTGCAGCTCCCTAAATGTGAAGGAGGATCAACAATGACCAAGGCAGAAAGACCCTCGATTTTATCTTGCAGTTGACCAAGCATGTCATGTGTGTTGGAAGCCATCGAAACACCTCTACCTTTATCTTCTTCTTTTTGCACTTCATGTGTCTCACCAGGATGTTCAACCATTTCTTCATCGTCACTATCATTGTAAATGGAGAAGGAACCCCTCTCCCATTCTAGAGGCTCCAATTTTTCATCAACAAGAGGTTCAAGAAGTATATCCTCATCACTGACTGCTTCCATAATATGCTCTTCCTCAATGTCACTATACCTTTGTGGGACAATTCCAAGCAGTAAGAAGTCCACAAGGGACACTAGTCCATCAAGGGGATCAATGTATGATGAGCTGTCCACCTCTGGAAGTCCTTCATATAGCCTATCATCCCTCGCATACAAATGCTCTTCAAGAGGGAAAGGTTCTTGATGTTCTAGGGACAACATTCCTATTTGTTCTGTTTCATTGTTTAGAGGCTCAGGGTTGTGCCATTCTTCCACTATTGTTGTCCCAACATCCTCACGAGGGCTTCCTTCAACTAGGTTATCACTTGGTTGCAACTCTTGATCCTCTAGTTCAATCCTTGAAGCAGTTGTAGGAGGCAGTTTACTTGGAATGGCAGGAGAGTTGGTGTAAAGGCATTCTGCAGCAATAGAGAGCTACATTACATGATTTATGGGTGTTTCTCTTGAGTTTGTTCATTATGCAAGCATGGTTCTGCTTCCATGTTAGTTTTAGTTGTTAGTTTCTTGAGTGGAAGTGATAATGGTGTTTTCTGTTACAGTATTTGATGAATTTCCAGCTCATGCTTTTTGTGGTTTGTTGATGATGAATCACTTTGTAAAGCTAGTATGAGCTTCTTTACTTCATTGTTGCAACTTAGTTCAATTGCATGCTCATGATGTGTGGTGCAATCTGAAAATCTGCAGTCCTTAGAGGATTGAATTGGTTTTGTGTAACTGTAGGTTCCTCTAGGCCAAGCAAAACCCAGTTTAGGAAGTTTGTCTACTATATCAGCCTCCATGATCACTGTTCATTCGTAGCTTCAAGTCTAAGAAATTCTCCCTTCCCCTGCCTTTTTCCCTTTTTTTAATAGTGACCTTAGGCAAGGTTCATTGCACATTGTAAAGGCATTCTACAACAATAGAAAACAACATTGCATGATTTATGGGTGTTTCTTTTGAGTTTGTTCATTATGCATGCATGGTTCTACTTCCATATTAGTTTAGTTGTTAGTTTCTTGAGTGAAAGTGATAATGGTGTTTGCTATTACATTATTTGATGCCACTTTAATAACCTCCAATTAGTTACCCTACATAACAAACATAACCAATTAGACTTTACTTAGAATATAAATTGACGTACTCATATTGAGATTTCAATAGAATCTTTAGATTTTCCTCTTAGGTACAACTTTGAAATATACCCCACTTGTTCTTTAACTTGTTCAATTTCCTCTTGGCATAGTTGACATGTGAACTCTGAATGTGGAAAATCATGGAGCCTACACCAATTCAATAGTAGCAGCACCTCCAAATCCACTTGATGTTTGAATTCTAACCAATCTTTCACTAATCTTGAGATTGGCTGATTGTACCTTTCCACTATTGGGTCCTCATCATCACTTGGGAAGGAAGTTGGAGAGTGGACAACCATGACATACGATTGTTCCCACTCCTCCAAACCTTTATTTTTGGATGCTTGGTCACTGTCGTTAATGAAGGAGAGGTATTCTAACTTAATTTCACTTATTCCTTCATTATCATTTTTTGTTGTCCCGAGGTTGTCATCCTCTTCTTCCTTCTGATTTTTAGGATCTTTATAGGCTACCTAACCATGCCTTGCTACAAAATCTGTTAAGTCATCTTCAACTACCAACCATTCCTCTTCTCGTGTGAAGGACTACCCTTTGCTGATGAGGAACGAGCCTTTTTCTTCTTTGCAGAGTGAAATTTCATCAGAGCTCCTCAGTGTCCCCAAGAAATCAACTCCTTCCTCTTGATTTTCAGCTTCCGTGTTTGTGGCCCCAACACTAGCTTGTGTCCAATTTCCTGGTTCATCTTCAATGTGCTATCCTCCAGATGTTGACAACTCTCCCATTGCATGGAATGAGTCCTCTTTATTGAGAGATGGTTGCTCTAACTTGTGCAAACTGCCTTTCACCTGAGTGATAATGTTTGCGCATGATGAACAAGTAACTTCCGAATGAGGTGCATTGTGAAATCTGCACCAACTTGACATTGATACCTCCTCCAATCTTGGTCCATCTTCAATACCCAAACATTCTTGGATCAGCCCTTTGAATGCCTTAGTTTCCATAGCTGTCAACTCTTCCTTTGGGTCTACAAGGGCTAAATGTTGATATATTTCCCAAAAGGGAATTCTCCTTGCAAGACTCTTTCAAACATCCCAATTCATTGTACCTGCATGTACCATGGATCCTACACTTGTCTACCAATGCCAATTGCTACAATGGTATCCTCAGTCTCTTATTCAAATCTGCATGTAGCTGAGTGATGTTGATTTGCAAATGCTGCTCCATCTCAACTCAACTTTGTTTGCCTTCAAAATTTTTTTATTTTAAAATTCCAGCATATAAAGAGATCTTCCTATCTCAGATTTCTTCTTGAAGGTTCTCTTTTCAACTTCCAACATTCATTGAAGTGGGGAATTTGCTCCTTCATGAATATATGCCAGGGATGACAAGGATTGCAAGTAGAAGAATGCTTACATAAATGACGATTAACTTGTCCAATGGGCTGATGAACTAGTGGCATGTTGTCTACCACAATTTGAAATTAAGGAGCTACTTTACTCTTGCCAAATGATCATGATCTTCCTGGGGCTATCTCATCAAGACTGAGATGGCTATCTGCAAACAAGGATGCACTTAATATACTGAAGAGAATGCTGAGAATACATTAAATAGGGGGAAGCCTTGTAAAAAGGATACATATGAAAGCGTAGATGGGTGACTAATTGAACAACAAAGAAGACAACAAAACTTGCAACTTAGATAATGAAATCTATCGGCTGCTATGCTGGTCTAGATTGGATGTCTCCTTTGAACAGATACTACCCATGCGGAACCCACCCTTTCCCTCACCGAAGGAATTCACCGTTGCAGGTTTCACAATGCTGAATCTTGTTCACCCCATGCCTATATCTTCACGGTGTTTTCTTGCCGGCTCCGTGCACCCCCTCACTTGCGGCCTTCTCCAATGTGGGTTTTGCGTCATGCTGCGCTGCTACCACCTCCATCATTGGTTCCTTCAACATTGATGTCATCGCCATCCTTCTCAATGACCGACCAATGTATGCTGCCCTCATTGAAGATTTTGATTATATATTTTGAAGAATGTAGGGACTGGCTAAGATGAGTGCAACAAAATGGCAAAGCTCGGTTAGGTTGGCAGAGGGACGTTGTGTGAGTTGAGAGGAGAAATATGACTCCTATTGGATTGATTGGCCAATTTAATACAAAGGAAGACTTGGTCAAAGGGCAATGGTGGGGAGTTCCTTAGATTCTGTGATATGAAGGAATGAAATTAGGTGCGAATTGGGGGTTGTGCGCAATACCATGAGCGCAGGTGACTATGAAGATTACCAAAACAAGCCGAAGATGGTAAGGAAGGGACTCAATTGACTAAGGATGAAAGGGGCGATGCGCGAGAATTCTCACGTGGGGAGCCGTCGGTGTTTTTCCATTTGCAAATAACATCTTTAGCACAATATCCCGCACCAATATTTTTGACAACTTCCTCTTATGCGGGGCCCATGAATCCTATGATCACCCCTATGGAAATTGATGAGGCTGACATGGTCATTAATCCAAGTCATCAAAATGTATACATCAATGGAAGGATCGAAAGGGGCCAGGTGAGGGATTATGCGAGATCATTTCTTTAACAAGTAACAAGAGAAACATTGGCATTACAACGAAAAGGGTTCTGTAAGGGATCAAAGTAGCCAAAAATGGGCTAACACAACGAACATCCAATACGCCCCAACCCTAATGATAGAATTAGAGAATGAACGATTGTAAGCTCCATGAAGGAACGAAGTGGGGGGGGAAATCATGAGAAGGAATTTATCAAAAGTCACTCTTCCCGAAGTCATGAAGCTCATAAAGCAATATAAAGGAGAATCCAATAAGAGTGGAAAGAGTGGGGTTGCGAGTGTATAAGGAATTGATGAATTGCAAGATCGATGGGAGTGCATTGTGTCGCTTGTGAATGTATCAGGGCAGAACGGTGCATGCCCATCGCCGTCGCCGTTTTGAAAAATATCGCAACCACAAACTTTCAATTTGCAGGGCCCACCGCCTCCACTGTCCTTCAAATGGCCGTCTCCTATAGCGCGCACCTGCATGGAGTCATTGCACACTCAAGATTCGACAAAGGGAGATCAACTCAATTTTTTATCCTTACTTCATTTCAATAGGAAAGGGAGTGCGTAATAACCATATCCATACATATGTTCACATAGCGATGAAGGAAGTTCAAAGTTCAAAAACATTGCAAGGAAAGGAGTATTATGTGATTTTGCAAACTATTTTCCATTGTAGCCTTGAGAGCTGATGAAGTAAATAGCTGAAGTGAATTAAATGACCATTGTAAAGAATTCAAAGAATTCCATTATGAATGTTAAATTATTTGCATGAGCCTAATTTGATTTATTGTTTCATGCAGGACTTCGATTGCAAGATGGATATCATCCAAGGGGCTTGTCGTAGGAGGAGATTGCATGTAACAGATCCGTGCATGAGTTTTCTCCTGCATGACTATCTATAAGAATGTACTAGTATTGATAAGGATTTCCAATAGAAGGATGTTCATTTGAATGATGATTATCTCACCAAATGAACTAGCAGATAGGGGGCTGCACGATTGAGAAAATTGGTGCCAAAGGGCCAGATGGCTGCTTGCCAAAATTAGGAATTTCCAGGAGCTGTCTCACCTTTGCCAATTGATCATGGTCCGTCAAGGGATGTTTCGTCAAATCATTATGCATGCATGGTTCTACTTCCATATTAGTTTAGTTAGTTTTTTCAGTGAAAGTGATAATGGTGTTTGCTGTTACAGTATTTGATGAATTTCCATCTCATGCTTTTGTGGTTTGTTGATGATGAATCACTTTGCAACGCTAGTCTGAGCTTCCTTACTTCATTGTTGCAACTTAGTTCAATTGAATGTTCATGATGTGTGTGTGCAATCTGAAAATCTACAGTCTTTAAAAGATTGCACTGGTTTTGTGTAACTATAGGTTCCTCTTGGCCAAACAAAACTCAGTTTAGGAAGTTTGTCTATTGTAGTAGCCTCCATGATCACTTTTCATTCATAGTTTCAGGTCCAGGAACTTCTTCTCTTCCCTTCCCTTTTGAATTTTCTTTTAAATAGTGACCTTGAACAAGGTTCATTGCACATTGTAAAGCCAAATATGAAGCTGAAGTAGGAGTTCTAGATTGCTATTCGAACCTGCAACAACTGCACATCAATTTCTACATATTGGAACTCCATTTGCAAACCCAACTTACCACATTTGTAACTCATCCGTAAGTCCACCTTGTGATTCCAAAAAATCACATGAATCAACTGAGGTATTCCAAGCACTGTCAAGACCTTCCATTAGAGACCGTGGGATAGTGTTTTGCAATTTGATTGTGGAATATTATATTTCAAGAGAGGTGATGCACCTATGCATTACTTGTGTTGAGAAGTGCATAAAAAACACATCAACACCTTCCTCTCTCTTTGCATGTGTAGGTTTTAGGTTTGGAGAGGATTGAAGGAATTTTGAAGATCATTTATCCATTGTTACATTCAAAACCTTATCAACTCACGAAAAATCACTTACAAAATTATCCAACAGTGATCCAACAAATTTACAGGCGAGAATCGAGAACTCATATATGACATAAGAGGATTGTGAAAACAAATCTAGAATATCCCTATAAGGATAAAGATTCCCTTGGGAAGCTATGTCCTCCTATAGTGACCAAATTCAAATTTATAGGACACGTGCACAATATTATACACTTCTCAGATCTACTTATAAATCTCTGTTACAGTGTATCAATTATCAAAATCTTATATTTTTCATATTAGGGAACATAGTCTAATTAGGTTAATCAAGGCAGATCAATTCCAATTCATATCCAACACTCACAAAGGAACAGATCCAGGTCTAATTGACTCACCAACATGGTTGCAAGTCAATCTAAACACCTTATTGATTTGCATCCTAATGAAATCCTAAAAAAAGGGAGGCTTGGTCTTAGGGTTCTATTGCATTTAGGACCAGGCTCTCCCTCTTTTTCTTCATTTCACTTTGGTGAACTTGACTTGCTAACATTATACACCTTCTAAAAATTCACCCTAGATCTAAGTTTTGCATTGCATTGTTTTACATTTTTCATTTAAGGTTTCATTTTTGCATCATAAAAGACATAAAAAATTAAAAAAAATTGCATATGATTTTGCATCATAGGTTTCAATAGGATTAGTTTCATTCATTTAGGTTAGATCTACATTCAAAATTGTATTCATAGTTGTCATTTGTTTCTCAAGTATTGTTACACATTTGTATTTGAGTTAAATTGTCTTAAATTGAGAAAATAATTGAAAAATACTCAGTTTCAGACTTGCTTATACACAAATATAGAGTACTTAAATAGTCTAATAAATAGTCAAAATTTAAGATTTATGAGACCCTATATAGGACTGGGATTCCCTTGGGTGGCTTTGCCCTCCTATTCTCGGCTCAACGAATTTTTTCCCATATCTCTATTTCTATGTCTTCAGTATGTTTATGCTTAATAATTGTTGATTTGAAATTCTTAACTGCATTCATTTAGGAATCTTTCATATGGTTTAAAAGGTAAATTAAAATTGCATTGTTTATGTCAAAATTGCATCAAAATCATCATTTTTTAGATTTTGGCATCTTAGAATCAATCCATTCTTACATTTTAAATTTGAAAATTGCATTCAAAATTGTCTTTAATTGTTCAAATATTTTCAGCACTTGCATTTTGAATTACATTGGCATAAATTGAGTGAATTAATGAAAAATATTCATATTCAGATCTATCTACAAGCAAACCTGAGATCTTTAAACAATATAGTACACAATTAATTTTTGAAATTTGTAAAAAACTATGTAGGACATAGATGCCATATGGTGACTTAGTCCACTTATGGTGAATTAGTCCTACCATTTTGAGATCAAATTTACTGTGTAGAATCTTGTCTTAGGTCTCTGCCCAACTCTAGCAATAGTTTTTGAATATCAGTCCTGTAATTTTTTGTTTATCTAAAAACATTTCTATCTTGATCCATTGGGCATAACATCATTTTCTCATTGAAAAAATCTATTGTTCTCATAATTCAAGTTCTATTGTCAAAATTTGTTAAGAATTTCAAGGAATTTTTGTTACAGGCAGGTCAAAATGAGTTTATTTCTTCTCTTTTTTAATTTTTTTTTTCATTGATCCCTCTCTCACTATCTCTCCTATGTGTGAGGTTAGTTTGGTGCAAGAGAATGCAACCTTTGACAATCATTACAATCATGTTTGTTCTTCTCTTGATACCTCACTTGTGAGGAAGATATCTTTGTGTTAGAAGATCCAATCATTGAGCATCATGAGCATCTTGTTTGTTTCTCTCCCAATACCTCTCCTACTTGGGAAGATATTATTGGACAAGAGGATGACATAATAAACACATTTCCTTCAAAATACAGTAAGATAGGTTGTATAGATGAAGATGCTAAGGTGACATTAGATCCCCCCTCAATAGAAAATCAACAAGTAGTTAACTCCATTGAGGTTATGAACACACAATTGACTATTAGGTCTCCTTTAATTATTGGACCTCCTAAAACCCCTTTAATTATGGGACCCCCTTAAAGTACTCTAATTATTGGACCTCCTAAGTCATGTTTCATTGTACAACCTCCTAAACCTCATGGCCATATCTTAAACTTTGAAAAATAAATTACTAGTAATCATGTGTCGAAGTAACCAAGTTATCATACTATTGCTCACATATACAACACTACAAATAATAAGTAACCAAAACTAAACCTTCCCTTCCATCCTCGATCCCTAAAGATCCACCCATCCTTTATAGCATCATGTTGATATCATAATCCCTTCATCTCCATGATTAAATCATGTTGAAATCATCCTCATATTCACCCCCTCAATGACATCATTTGCTATCATCATCAAGGATCAGATTTTTGGTGTCCCTCTTCCCCTCCTCATTGACAGGTAGGCAAGTGTTAGCTCAATGGCCCAATTTCTAACAAAGTTAAGTAAAGAAGGAATTATCAAGGTGTTGGGAGATTTTATGTTCCTCTACTATTGGTATGATGGTAAGCATGGGTTGATGGCTTGATACTCCATCGATAGGCTCGTAAAGTGTCCAAAATGACCAAAAAATGCCATTAAAGCTCACTAATGCTCACAACCACTATTTTTAAATTTGAGGGAGCTTGGGAAGGGATTTAAATTAATTTTAGCATAGATTTAAGAGAAAAGATAGTTCCAATTCCTTAGTCATTTCTTTCAAGTTCATTTTTTTCAAAGTGCCATCTCCAGGTCACATTTTGTAGTGGATTTCTCAAGCATTTTTTCATCCTTTCTAAACTCAAACCCACGAATAATCAATGATCAAGCATGGTTAGGTTTAGATAAATATTTTATCACATCTCTAGGTCACATAAATCCTTTTTTCAAAAGACACTTATCTACTTTTCATTGGTAAGGTTTGCAACAAGGGTCTCCTATACCTTCCTTTAGGGATATAGTCTATTTGAACCTCATTTGTAAGGAGCTACTTTTTAGTTAAATCTAGAGACTTGTATTTCATTCATTTTTTTTTATAATTATAACTATGTCTGTGCCTTTAACTCAGTAAAATTTGTATTTCACCTCTTCTCACTTCTAACATATTGTGTAGATATTCTTACCTCTATGTTTGAATAAACTTTTACTATTTTATGGGTATGTATGATATGCAAAAGTTGTTTACAATGAATATTTATGGATCCCTTTTTCCCTCTTAGTGCTTGTCAAATTATTTACCTCCATATCTATCTGTAGGAGTTGTAGAATAGAGACTTGTATGAGTCTTTCTAGAAATATTTTGTTTATGGAACTTATATAAATATTGGTGTATCACATTTTCATCTCCTATATTTATCTCTCCCTTTTACCTTCCATGTTGTTAGATTAGGGTTAGTCTATAGGGTTAATAAGTGTTGGGTTGGGTCAAAAATTTACATCTAGGTTTAGAAAGAAGCCAACCTTCTCTAGAGGTTTGATATCAACAAGAAGGTCCCACACCTTGAGATCATTCCAATTGTCTCATTGGAAAGTTGAACTAGTTTTAGTAAGGTATAATTTCATGTGTGACAATAGGATGCATTCAAGATGTATCAGATTGATTGAAAATTATGATAAAAGAGACATAGAATGGCAACAATTAATACGAAGAGTAATTCCTTAGATTCTTTGGAATGACATTAGCCTTTATAATGGTCTTTCCATTAATCAACAATCTATTTGTTGGTCTCATTTTCTACTTTGTTATGACCACTCTCTAACCAAGACTCATTGGCTCCATGCATTGAGGTTTTTTAAAAAGGGTATCAAGACCCTTCTAGATATTTTTTCCAAAGTGACCCAAATTTTTTTAACCTACCCTAGAGCCAAAGTGAAGTTTCATTTATCCAATCAGGCTCATGAAACTTTTGAAGTGGTGCTTGATTTTATACCTCCATTATTATTCATATATTTGGAGTTCAATATTTCAAACCATGGTGAAAATATTGGAAGTGGTACCATGATACAACCTTTTTAAAATTATAAGCCCAACAAACCTTCTAGTCATAAAGAGTCCACTATGTATCAGAGATCCTACAAGGGATCACATTCAAACATTATTGAAGGGATTGGTCAAACTTAAAAGAAGGCACTTGAACTTGAAAAACCCATTGATAATGGTAAAAAAACCTAGAGGATATTTTGAAGCTTAGAGAGGATTTATTGGATTTATTTTCTCCAACTTAGAAGTGACATGACAAAGCTTCAAGGTGGTGGATTTATATGAGTGATGATGGAACAAAGCCAATTGACAATTGTAAATTTTAAAAAATCAAGTAATTTGTTTGATGTTGTCATTAACCATTAAAGAAAACCAAATCCACGAGAAGGATGTAACTTAAGATTCTAAATGTATTGAATATGGGATAATGTGGCATTATGACTAAACAATGATGTGTTAATGTAAGATTGTGTTTTGGGTGCTTTAGGCATCGTAGTTTTCCATTCAATAGAAAACTAGATTGGAAAGTGATATGAAAGGAAAAAAATTATAAATAGATTTACTAGTAATTGATAAAAATTGGAAAAGGAAAAGATAGGTTATCTTGACAACATACCCTTGTCATGATGTTTAATAATTATTTCTATAATTGACCATAAATTTTTCAACATACACCAAGAGGAATTAGAGTGACAACAACTAACATTTAGAAAAATAAAAAACTCAATTTTATTGTAAATGTAATATTGAGCTTCTCTTTTTCCCATTGTCCATCTCATAGTTAGATAACCACAATTATTTGACATTAGCTCAAACATATTGAAATCTCCATAAATGAGCCAATAGGTCATGAGAAGAGACTCCAACATCCATCATTAAAGAAGAGATCCTTCAATAAAATCATAAAAATATAAATATTAACAACCCTTAGATAATAATTATTAATTTTAAATAGGACCCACACAACATAATTAATGGAGGTCACATCCATAAGCCATTATGTGCTTCTACCATGTACATAAAATGGAAGTGGAAAATACCCATGATTCAACTCATGATCATATGAAAAAATAACATTTTTGGCCATGTAACATGACAAGAAATATAAATCATGAAACTCACCATTTTAAACTACTATATAAATAAAAGATATCAAGCTTGGGAAATATTTTTGAACATCCTACATGGTGTTTTTTAATCTCAGAGTTAGCAAGAATCCAAAATTCCATGAAATAAAATTTATAGAAGAGGGGAATCGATTCATTTGTTGTCAAACAAAAATAATAAAACAATAGAACTTGACACAAAGAATGAAACAACAAAAGGAATTGCTTCTCTCTTATTAATAATTATTAAACAACATAAATATTTATAGATACAAATGACTTTAATAGTCTTCTTATAAAGCTACTAAATAAGTTGGCAACTAAGTGGAAAAGTTGACAACCAACTAGACACTTCTACAATAATTATTGACACCTTTTCAATATTTGATGACACATAAGCTGCATGAGTGTAATTGTGTTATGACTTATTCTACACTCACTAACAGTTCATCGATACACTTGTTTATTTTGGAGAGTATATTCCAACACCCCATCTTAATTCTACAACACTAAATTGACTAACAACATAAAATAAAATAATAAAAATACATTATGCAAAAGTTATTCTTTGAAAATAGTTCTCAATCCATTAAGAACTCTTGAAGTTGGTCTCTATTATAGGTATAGTTGCCTAAATGTAATCCAAGTTCCCAACATCATTGGACACCATTTGCACATGAAGTGTCTCATTACCCTTGTAAAGGTATGATGCTAAACTTCTAAATTTTGGATCTCCCTTGAATTATTCGACATTAATCTTCACATGTATGTCGCATTACCCCAATAAGGTATAGTTTATTTTATCCACAAGTGCCTCAAACCATTGAGAATCTATCTATCCTCTACTGCATCCCTCCTTACCTTCAAAGTGTTGGCATTTTTAAAATAGGATGAGTGCCTTATCTTCAATGAAGTCATCATCACTATCAATCTCTAGTGGTTCTTCAACAATGACTATATTTATTGGATTTTTAAGTTTCCCTTTGAGAAGGTCACTTAAATGAATTTTATAATTAATTGGAGTATTACATATTTTTCTATGGTAGTACAATTGATCTCGTTCTTATTGGACATTCTCTTTTCCATCCTTTTATTTGAGTATAATGCAAGCTCTTATTGAATATCTCCTCTTGAATCTCCTATAGTTGCTCTGTTTTCTTCAACTAATAACACTAAAGTCATGTCTTTTCAAGTTTGTGAAGACATTTGACTGAGAATAAAAATAATTTTCATTGCTATATTTCGAAGGAAAACTATTTAACAAGATGGATTTAACATCCTCTTTCTCTACCACAAGATTGACTTCTGCTAGTTGTTTAATGAGATCTCAAATTGTTTATGTGGTTAGATATAGTAATTTTATCAAACATCTTGAATCTAAATAATTGTAGCATCAAAGAGAACTTTGTATTTGTTCCTTTTGCTCCAAACAACTTATTTAATTCATCCCAAAAGTTTTTAGATGATTTTTCCATATCAACATGATGTAGTTCTGCATCTAAAAGAGCAAGGCTAATAGTGGACTTGGCTTTTTCATCTTTTCTTTCCCACTCAATCTTCCTTTTAGCATTTGTAGGTACTACCTCCATGCCATTCAATATACCCCATAAATTTTTGTTCATCAATTGCATTTGTATTTTCACTTTCCGTGTGTGAAAATTATGACCATTAAATTTTTCTCGAGGTGTTTCCAGTTTTAAAAAATAGTGCGACAAAAAACAAAAAAATCTGTATTTGAGAAAAATACCTTTGTGAATGTTGTTTGATCTTTCAAAGAATAGGAGCTCCTAAGCAATACATATCTTCCTTTAAATACTACAATGGATCTACACCTTCATCAATTTGCCTCTTCCCTTTTCAATTGACTGCATAAACTTGGCTATGAAGATCATTTTTGCTTTGATACCAAAATAAAAATAATGAAACAACAAAAAGACACAGAATGAAACAACATAAGGATTTGATTTTCTCTTATTAATAAATAGTAAATAACATATATATTTATTTATAGATACAAATGACTTCATCAATCTTCCTATAAAGCTGCTAAGTAAGTTGACAACTAATTGAAATTGTTGACAACAAACTAGACACCTCTACAATCATCATCGACGCCTTTTCAATATCTGATGACACATAAGCTGTCTGAATATAACACATATAATTGTGTTATGACTTATTCTATATTCACTGATACAGTGGAGCCGCCTGTTCATATGTACATGATCAATGTATATCCAGTAGAGATGTTTGATTACTTAATTTATTGAAGTTACATGGCATGGGCTGTCACTATCTGTAATGTGCGTTGTGATCAACACACCAGATGTTTACTTTGAGTTTCGGGCAACTGTTTGGTTTCTGCGCATTCTTCCTCCCCAACTTTCCCTCTCCATGTCCACGCTTCTATTAAGCCTTTGAAGTTGTTCTGCCCATTGCTGCTTGGCAGCATCTCTCACACTCACGTTCCTCTTGTTCAACAATATTATTTGGGGATTAAAGTGCAGATTAAAATCATAGTCAGCCCTAAGCATGGGATCGGACAGAGTCTCGTAGGCTTCCTGCACCTGAACAAACATCTTGCTGGATTCTTCTCTATGGGCAGCTGGGCAAACATCTGGATGGTAAACTCTCACCTTCTCTCTATAAGCTTTCTTCAATTCATCAAATTCCACGTTCTGAGACACAGACAATACATCATACAATGTCATGGCAGGTGAAGAGGCTCCATTCAATGTATTGTTCAGAGCCCTGATGGTAAGCTGTGCCCTGTGCAGCTTTGTCCTTCTTAACGCATAATTTGTGTGTTTTGCAGAGAGGGGATGATTGCATGACTGAATACAAGAATGGAGATCTGGTAAGGAATGAGCATGAAATGATAGCTTGGCCATATTGTGGGTGATGAAGATAACCCAAATATTACTACACCAACTTAATTGGAGGAAAGCCAACTACTGCCCATACAAGCAAGAAGGATTGCATGCTTATATAACTCATAAATCTGCAACCTCTAGTGAATGAAAGATGATATTTTGACTGTAATTTCTCGACTCAAATCTTCATCTCAGGACAAAAAAATTGAATCCTTTCTATGACATTTTGGATTATATGTTGACCATCTTTAAGACATTTTCATAAATGGTTTATTCTAACTTATTTTATTTTCCTGAGCTGTTCCAATTCGTTCGATATATTCAAGAAATCTAAAGATCTTGAACATATAAATATGAGAGCGACTAGGAAGGAATGTAGATCCCATGAACAATTTTCTTTGTTGTTTTGGATAAGTCATTCCCGTTAGTTTTGGAGTCAATGTATTTATATAACCAGATTATAGCTTTGTTTATATAGTCAATGGAGTCATCTTTCAATGTGATCCAACCTTACATAGATGGTGATATTATATTGAATTTGTTCTCGCAGGTGAAGTTGATCGCACCAAATGAAAGAGTAGGACTCCAGAAAAATCCGCTTTCTGGTCATGTCAGACTAAGTCAAGCCATGCAACTTCTTGAGACCCAATGGTTACGTTCCCTCAATTTTCAGATGCATCCAAATCTGATAATACCATTGTCAAACATTATTATCAATATTTTATGTTTATTTAAGGTTAGCTCACAACCCCATTAAAAAATCTGAAATTTTCGGATTTACAGTTTTGATCCCCACAGTTAAGCCATCTGCTACAACACAAAATGAGAAAGTATTGATAGATTTTTGGTTAAATTTGTCAGATTTTTCTGTGAAGTTCAATAGTTCATTGTTGATATAATTTTTCATAAATTTTTATATAAAATAATACAAAACATTTATTTATCAAAAATTTGATTTAAGAAAATATATAAATTTTTATATAAAAAAATATAAAGTATTTATTTATCAAAATTTGAATTTTTTATAAAAAATATAGAAATTGTGTTTACATAATTTATCTAAACTTGTTATGTTAAAACTTCTTTAAAAAAATAAAAAATTATTAACATTTATATGTATAGTCAAACATAACATTCCTTCTAAACACCATTTACTTTAGGTTGATAAATTATATAACTTACCAATAAAATACATTAAGCACCATGAGAAAACTTCTATATAATAATTTATATGGACTGCGGTACTATATATTTATTTCTAAGCAAAGCGGTTTGGAGTGTGCACATAATATGAATCATTAAAATATTTTAGACTAATTATAGATTAGTCCTTATAGATAAGTTCCTTTCTTGAATTTTTTATTTCAAATTATTAAAAATTATTGTAATAATGTTTTTTTTTTAATTTATGTTATTTCTTATTTAAATTTGTATCTATTTTGAGGAAATGTCTTGATATATGTCCATATCGATAAATTGTGAATTTTGGATAAAGTTGAGCTCATTGTCTTGCTCTTTATTTTCCTACCTTGAGTTGACTAAGTACACATTTTATAAATTTGATACAATGTACTAGTTTTCAAAGTGTAACAACCGCCCCTTGGTTGCTACCAATTTTTTTTTTTTCTAGATCAATTCAAAGCAAATACTAACTTAATCGATTGAGCATCTTCTATGCAAACTAGAGGTGTTATCCTCAACACTTCTCCATTCATCATGGTGTCATCAACCTGACTTTGCCATTTAGATACTTACACATAGGAGTAGTAAGCTCCCAAGGTTAAAGCCATCCTGGGCCTAAACCTAAGCCTCGATGGATCATTCCTGATGACCCTACCTACATATTCCTTCATAGGAAATCAGAGGCTTCATAGTTCGCCCACCTAAGCCTCGAGGGATCATTCCTGATGACCCTTCCTACGTATTCCTTCATAGGAAATCAGAGGCTTCGTAGTTCGCCCACCAAGGTCAGAGGGAGATCAATCTCTCCTCTTGTGTGGGATCTTCAATCTCGCTTTTATCCCATGACTATTTATTAAGTATAGGTAAGCTATAACTTAGCCAATTATAATGTAATGATATCAAATCACCACCTAGTTGTAATTCCACCAAACATTACCAATTAGTAATGTACAATCATACACAACTACACAAGGGTCATATCTTTTCATATCTCCCCAATTCCCATAGGGAGTGATTCGAGCATACATCACATATACACAAGGTGACTAGCTCATACACATCGCTAATACAAAGTGACCGGTTCTTGCATACGTCACATATACAAGTGACTAACTCCAACGTACGCCACAAATACAAGGATGAAGAGCTCATGTGTACCTCACAAGTACATCCATGACTAACTCACAAGTACATAACAAGTACTATAGTGATTGACTCATATGCAATGTCATAAATACAATGGTGACAAGCTTGTGTGTACATCACAAGTACATCCATGTCGAGCTCAAGCATACATCACCTATACATGATGGGTAGGTCCATCTTACATCATAAGTACATTAGTGATGGGCTCATACGTACATCATAAGTACAATAGAGACTAACTCATACATATCACATCCACCTTGGCTAACACACATGTGTCCTTAGCGCATCCCAAATAGAAAAGGAATGTCGGTGCATTGCGCACTACACTGTGGGTCCCATCCTTTTCTTGATCAAGTGTACCATTTCACATCAAGATATTCCCAAAACTATGCTATGAGGTTGGTCTAACTATTAACTACCTATTCTTCATTAGAAACTCTCTTCCCTGCAGTCCGTCGGATGACTAAGCAACCAAGGGTGGCCATCACTAGCATAGAGTGCTCCTTGACTACTGTCCATCTCGAGCATAGTACTGACCCTAGACACCTGTCAATCTCAAGCATAATAGTACTGCTCCTTGCTTACTGTCCATCTCGAGCATAGTGTTGCCCCTAGACACCTATCAATCACGAGCATAATAGTATTACTCCTTGACTACTATCCATCTCGAGCATAGTACTGCCCCTAGACACCTATCAATCTTGAGCATATTAGTACTGCTCCTTGACTACTATCCATCTTGAGCAAAGTGCTGCCCCTAGACACTTGTCAATCTCGAGCATAATAGTACTGCTCCTTGAACCATGCTTAGCACTATAACTGGAAGATAGGTTCTTAACATAGAATAAGTAGATCACAATCGACTAAATTAGAAGCCTACATAGTTGTTTAAGTTTGAGGTTAATGTTAACAATACATAATAGGAATCACTTAGTACCAACATGGAGTGACTCAACTCAACTGGTAACCACTACCAAGTAGTCCAATTCATTCCTTTCCTTTAGCTTATCATTTAGACACAAATTATGTATCTAGAATACAAGTTATCAAGTATTTCATAACCATCTAATACCCATTTTGCCTCATTCGAAGCCTATTAAAGAGATAAGGTCAAACCAATTGGGAAAAACCCAAAATCTAGGAGTTATCCCCTTAGACCTTCCCCCCTATGGACTTGAGGCCACATAGGCATCCTTCGCCCAAGGACCACCTACGTTCTTGCTTCCGAACGGGCCAAAGTCACACGTAGTTCTCCTCTCAAGGTCACTCAAGGACCTACACATAGGTTCCCATAACCCAAGTTGTCATCAATGATTTCCTTCGATAACTAACACTAAGTTCACGATTTAGTAGCATGCATGTAATTTCCAAGTATTCTATAGGTCATCTCCTTGACACAAAGGTTAGTTCGATTATTTAATAGGATTTCTTCTTTGTTTACACAAACCATGTTTATCATTGAATCAAGGCACTATGCCATAGTGGACACATAAAATTTAAGTTGCATTATTGAAATCATAATCACCATATCCCATAGTTATATCTTGGTCTACAAATCCATGTAATATTATTATTTAGCTAGCTCGGTCACACCCCTAAGGAACCATGTTACAAGGTTGGGGATCCCTTATTGCTTCTAATTAAGCATACCATGGTGCACTAGAAGGTATCATTTATAAATGACACTCTACATTCATAACCCATTCATAGGGGATGTATCGATAATATTATTGTGTGGAAGGTAATATAATTATGGTAAATCTACCTCTCTTATTGATTTATAGATTATTCAAATAACCAATATTTTAATCTAAGAGTCAATAAAACACAAATGTGAAGCCCAACGCTCTAAGAGTTGAAATGCTTTGATTTGACTAATATAACACTTCAACTATCCTCAATGTCTTTACACAATGAAAATGAAGTGGAAATTAATAAATAAAGTATCTACTTAGCTTTACTGAAGATTTATCCTACACATATCGCTCCAGTAAATCTCTAGGTATTCCCAATTTCTTCAAATCTGCTCACTCTCTTAAACTGGAAATTCAACGTAGGCAAAGAGGGCTATCAATAGTTGTGGAATCTAATTTATGCCAATCGATCCATGGTGATGGGGACGTGATACACTTGCAGGTCATGTCAACAACATGCCCAGTCTACCCATTGCATTTGCTTGAAGGTTTCTAAAGCCTTTTCAACAAATCTATTTTTGACCCTCACCTCTAACTTTTCTTCCTCTGCTATCTAGGCTCCAATATGTCTGCACGCCTTCTCTCTACATTTCTTCACTCATTTCCTCCAACCCCGAATTCAATAATATACCAAGTGGGGGTGGGGTTTGTGAGGGTTATCAAAAGCTGCTTTTCCCTTCTCATAACTCACACTCACTCTGCATTTTTTCCAAAACTAGGCTATGTGTGTTTCCTCCTTTCCATGCCTTTCTCGTCTCTTCCTTCAACAATGCTTGAATTCCTAGATAAGGGATCGGGTGAGGTTTAAAATTGTCCAAAGGACTCTCTTTTCTACGTGACTTGTCCTTGGACAGCTCAGACAGCTCAGAAAACTGGGATGCCATTCCCTACAGCCATCCCCACCTTACTTGTGCCATTCTCTTAAATGTACGTTGTCTCCCCAATTTATTGTTTTCTTGGAGCACACGATTCCCACACCTTCGTCCAAATTTTTCTCCTCGTGCTTTTTACTGCCATGTAATTTTATTTATGTTTTATTATCCACCCAAGGCTCATGTGAAAGTGTCCTCTTTTACGGGGATGTGACACAAAGATGTTTAATTGCATTGATTGTACACCTCTATCTCTCAAGCATCTTCTCTCACATCATAGATAATTAGAGGATTAAATCAATATGAGAATGTTTGGTCTTGGTATACTAAAAGGACAAAGAAATATATATACATAATTCTAGGGCCCTGTTTGTTGCCTTCAAGCTTTTTCACATATTTCTAAGGGTTGAATTAGGAAATAACATTTTTTTTGGAAAAATAAAAACCCTTTCCAAGTGTTTATAAATATTGAAAAACTTTCAAATATCAAAAAAAGTGGAGTGGAAGATCATCCAATTGAACAATATAGTAGAATTCCACATTTCATATGGCCAAATCTAGATGAGCAAATGAGGAATTTATGATTGACAAGTTGACCCAAAACTATAGCATTGATCTATAATAGATAAAAAATATAGCATATGTTATGAGGTATTCCATTGGTAGAGAGATCACATCTTCCTAAGAAAATACTAGTTTGATTCTAAAATCTTCAGCAAAGATAATCATTCTTTGGTCATAGATATAATTACCCCTATCTATTGCATTTAGTTTTATCAACTTAACATGTAATATTAGAATAGATTAATCCACAATTGTCTCCAATTATACCTATCCTAATCTATGCTTATTTGTATGCATCTTATTGGTTTAGCCTAGATCACACTTAAGGAAAGTTTATTTTCCTTTACATCTAAGTATCAATACATTTAAATATTGTGTCTAATGTAGTATATCTCTTAGAAATTATGGAATATGGAATACAATCACAATATAAGTGAAATAAAGAAATTTAAATATTTACGTCATTTCCCATTTAGTTTTGAGTCCATTTTGAGAGATTCTCTTAATTAAGTAGCAACATGTGACACTATTTTGTGCTGATTTTGATTCCTTCCTCAATCCCTATCCATTCTCATTTACTCTCAACCTTATGCACTTCTATATATTTAGGCCTATCTAAGCTCTATACATGTACTTATTTACATATATTTGCCTCATCTTTTAGCTGCCACTTCCACATATCCATTCACAATCCTTACAATATATATTCCTTATTTTATATCATTAATACAATGCATAAGGGAAATCTCACATGCTATAGATTTGACCTAAAATTTAAATTGCTAACTCCCATGTCATTTTCTATTAGTTGTTGGATGTTGACTTGGTAAATGCTTTTTTTATGTGTTATTTAACAACATTATTTAAATCATTTAAATCTATTTGATAATCGATTATAGGATGATAATTCTTTGGGATATTGATACTAGAACCACTATAAAGAATACTATGTGTGCCATAATTTAAAATTAGATCACTTACACACTTGGTGTGTTCTGACACTTTCTCAAGAATGTAAAGCTAATATTTCAAGGGACTAATTAAGGAGAGCATGAACCTAGGCTGGGCATTAATAATATCTAGAAGGCATTTCTAAATATTTCTAATCTTTAAATGCTTCAGTAGATAATAGAGATAGGGGCAAACAAGACTATGAAAGTACAAAGATGAAATGATAAACCTTGTAATTTATTATATTTTTTTGGTACATAAGTTTAATCCTATATAGCATGGAAGAGAAGATGGTGGGTGTGTGCTTCAAGGAAACCTCAGGATGGTTATAAGCCATCGAGGGTTTATTGTTCCTTACTTGTGTTTCCTTTCTATTGGCTTGGTCTTTTCATTAGCTTGGTTGTCTTGGTTATCATTATCTTTCATGTTTCTTCATATCTTTTATTTGGTTTTCTCGTATGATGCATTTGCCTCTAATATTTGGCCTTTTCATTTTATCTGTAAACATTAACCTTCATTGATTATTGTGAGGTACAAGTTAATCAATGGAAGATACGGGGCATCATTTAGACGACCCCCCTAGGGGTATGACAACTAACCCTAACAGTATTAGTTGTAGTGATGGGGGTAAGAGTGCTCGATCATTCAAAGATATTATCATAGAGGAGATTAACATTTCGAATATAGTTTTGATTCCAGATTCGAATTAGTTTATCAATGTCAAAAATGGAACTATCATAGAAGGATTGCAGTCCAAAGATACCCAAGGTAAGTGGCTTCTCAAATACCCTAATAAATCTATTTTAATCCCTAATGATTATATGGCTAAATCCCTAAATAGAGAAGAGAGTAGATTAAATAACATAGAAGTTTTATTTACGGCTCTTGACAATAATAAGACTCCCACAAGATTTTTTTTTACTCAATGGTTGATTAATGTATGAAATAAGAAGTTAGGAATTTATCACTCCTTTTTGTAGGATGATCCAAAAAGGACTTTTCTTTATTATGTTTAAAACTAAGAAATGTAAAAGTTATTAGTAAAGAGTTCTAGCCCATCAGAAACTCTATGTTTAGAGAAATTTCATGGTCCTCAAATTTGTTAAACAAGGAAGTGGTTTCTCTCTCTTATCCAAGATTGATAACCCTAAAAGATCTCTAGATAATATTATGGACTTTCATCCCTTGAATTGTGGTGCAATTCAGGAAGATGCTCAGAGTGGAGGACATAAAAAATCCTCTCCCACATATGGATGCAAGAGTTCTACTTTCAATCACTCTAGGGGTTGAAATTCTCGAGGAAGTGGAGATTGAAATTGAAAAGTAAATTCTCTCCTATAAAATTAAACTCTTGGGCGTACTCAATGCATGCTTCCTTTGAAAAAAGGAAGTTCGTGTGAGAAGAAACTATCCAATTTTAAAGGGTCGTGAGTAATTACAAAAAAAGAAGAAAGGAAAACCCTAACTTTATCGTTCAAGCCCCTTCAACTATGGTTGTAAATCATAAACCTGGGAAGGTGATGGCCCCACAAGGGAATTACTTACAATTATAAAAGCCATCAAACATAATAAGGATAAAGATGGTTCTTGTTCAATGTTGTTTGATAAAGATATTTCTAATAATGTGGAAGAGCTTAATCTTGACCTTTCACTTGAGGAAGAAAATATTTTGTCTAGGAAAGGAAAGCTATTTAACAATATTGAGGGGTCTAAAACCATCCCTGACCCACCATCGACTCCACCAAATGAGCACTGCAAATGCACCAAAAATGAGAGTGTGATCACTACCAAGGAGACAAGGGTTCCCAAAGAGACAAGAATTAATTCCTCTAGTCATGAAACGAATGCACAAGAACTTATGATTCATAAAATTAAACAATAGATTTCTATTAACAAGAAAAATAAAAATATTAAAAAAGGGCAAGAGCTGAAAGAACCTTTAGCCTCAGAAAACCAATTAGGCAAGAGTAAGGTTCATTCGGTGCCAAATCCAAGAAATAAAAAATAAGAATAATGGTATTCTAGAAAACCCTATTGATGTCCCCCACTCCCTCGGGGCAGACTCAGGGTAGACTGAACTTAAAATTCTGAATATGTCCTTGAAGGATGTAAGGGACAACATTAACAAGCCTTTAAATTCAATCAATAAGGGTTCAAGGGATGATCAAACACCAATAGTAATAGATTTTAAAAATAAGCAACCCCTAATGTGGGCTTGGGAATGGATTTGGCTTGCTCTAGAGAATCTCGTCACCTAGGTACAAGAACATGATAGGCAAGCCCTCGATAATGATAATCAAAATTGTAATAACAATGATGTTTCTTTAAGTATCGACCCTCCTTCTAACCTATGGGATTTACAGGGAGACCTCAAGCTAGGCATTGTCCTTGACAGTGCTAACCTTGAACAATTAAAACAAGAGTTTAATATTAAGCTAGAACCTAGCAGGGGATATAGGGGAATTGCACAAAAAAGAAATAGCAGAGAGACAAGTCCCCCATGAGTTGGATGCCCCAATATATGAGGAAGGGAATAGCTCCTGTGTAAATAATATGCTAAACCAAAAAAATAAGACAGAGACAAAAGGAGATTCTTACCTCATATCTAAGGAGTAGCACTAGAAGGAGAAACCTTCCTAAATGCTTTGAAGGATTTAGGAATATAGAAGAAGTACAAGAAATGAATGCAAATGACTCTTAATTGCATCTCTTGGAATATCATGGGATTGGAATCCCCTGATAGGAAATACAATATAAGAAGGCTCCTAAAGTAGGAGAGAAATAAAGATATAGTAATGCTACAAGAAATTAAGGCAATTGGGTATCCCTACAAACTAATCTTAGGTTTATCTAGAAAGAATCCACATCCTTTTCCATCAACAATGAAAAAATCATAGGGGGTGTTGCAATACTAGTGTCTAATAAATAACTGGAGCAAGTGGATTATATCCCATGAGACCTCCCCCTATAACAAGGTAGCGTGGGTTTGCTTTGAAAAGGACAACCTAAAATTTGGAATATGTACTAAATATGCACCTAATGAATACAAGCAAAGATGTGAGTTATGGAGCTGGATGAGTAAATTGTCACAGATCCCCCAAATTATTGGGGGAGACTTTAACATGGTGGAAAATGTAGAAGACAAGACAGGAGGGATTGATATGGGGTGGAAAGGTAATGAAAATTTCTTTTGGAATAGGATGAAAATAGATTGAGATTATTAGACCCCTTGGAAGGTACCAAGAAAGAGAATAAAGGCATATGGTACACTTGGTGTAATTCACAGAAAGGTAATAAAATAATCTATTACAAATTAGATATATTCTATGCCAATGAGGAATGCTTTTAGTTCGATCAAGTTGAGGATACAAACAATAGGGTTAAGGTTAAACCTTGAACCCTATCTGACCACCATCCTATCATGGTCAAAATCAATATTGAAGGTAATAATGGGAGGTCTACCAAGAAGGAAAAAAAATCATCTTAAACTCAAGTCTCTTGAAAATGAAAGACTATAACAATGCTATATTTACACTCAGGGAGATAAACAAATAGACTCAAGCTAACTTATCTACAATAGAAAGATGGAATACAAATGTTAAAATTTGGAAGCGAATCTTCCAAATGATTGGTGAAAAAAGAGCTAAAGATACTAGGAAATTGGAGAACCAATTGTAGAAAGCTTTAATGGAAATGGAGTCTATTCTCCAAAAGGACCCTCAAAACATAGATGCAAACGAAGAATTAGTTACCATAAAAGGGCCAACTAAGGAAGATTCAAAATTATAAGGATAAAGGTATTAAAAGAAGGGAAAGAATGAATTAGATTACCCAAGGGGATAGAGGATAAAAATTCCTTTTTAGGTGCCTAAAATCTAAGGAGGCAAAGGAAGTAGTAGGCTCAATTTTGGATGATGAAGGCATGATCAAAGACCTAGACACCATCAAAAACAAATTCTACCAATTATATGAAAATCTATTCACCTCTTAGTGCCATGGCCCTCAGGGTGACGAGGCAAGAGATAGATGCAAAAAACTAATCTCGAGGAAGGTAACTAATGATATGGCTAAAACTCTAAAGCAACCAATTTCAAAAGAAGAGATAACTAATGCAATTCTATCCCTCAAGTATAAAAAATCACCAGCCTAGATGATGGATTATTGATGGAATTCTATAAAAGGAACATTAGTTGGATAAGTGAGGACCTACTACAAGTGTATCTGGAGGCTATTGAGAAAGGGTTGCTTGGAAAAGCCATAAAATGGCATCATCAAGCTAGTTTCGAAAGAAGGTGACAAGTACTTAATGAAGAATTGGAGACCTATTACTCTTTTGAATGTGGGCGGGTGCAAAAAGATCGTGAGCCAAAATGTGGCCAACCATATTTCAAATTTTTAAAAAGTCATAATGCGAGCGCATTATATCTAGCTAATAGAAACAAAAAAAGAAACTTTCATTCATTCTGCATTCTACATTTTCCTATTTATCCACATCTTGCAAACCCTCAAGAGCGCGCTTGTGTTATAGGAGAGCTCATTCTTCACCATTTCTTCACCAAATATTCATTAAATCTTTGCCAAAATGCTGCCATGATGTCGAGGAGGTCAAAGGAATGAGTTTTTATTATTTTTTGTGTGAATTTGTTATTAAATAGGTAGATTTAATATGTTTTCACTACAAAAAATCCCTATGATTTGCTCCATTTTTTGCTTCCACCCACTATTTTAATGTATTTTTTGCCAATTTTTTGAAAACGTTGGCACTATTTATCGGGATGGCACTATTTTTGGTGTTTATTTGTGTTAATCAAGACAAGTTAATGCTAATTAAGGCACTAATTTGTGCCAAAATTAGCACTTCATTTAGTGTCGATATTAGCTTCGAGTGTGGCACCGCCTTTGGCTCCGAGTTTAGCTTCAAGTTTAGCGCTACTTTTAGCTCTGACTTTAGCTTCGAGTTTAGCTTCGAGTTTAGTGCTGGTTTAGAAACCCCTATGTTGAAGAGAATTATTTATATGTCTCATCGACGATGTAAAAAAATGAAATGTCAACAAGATACAGGCATATCGAGGAGAGAATCACTTACGTCACATTGATAAGGTATATCTACAAGTGCTCAACAAAACACAACTCTTGGATATAACGAAGTAATGTCGATGAGACATTGAGATATCGGTAAGACAAATAAGATTGTCTTGTCGACACTCTTCAACTAATGATTAAAAGCATACATCGCTAGACCGCTAGGAAGATGAGCAACATATGTGGTAGAGCGGTAGAGCGGTATACACTGCAACCCCGTAACAAGAAGCCTTGAGCAAGGTGGTAGTGTAGTAAATAGCTGAAGGGAAGGGAAAAACACTACCATACTAGAATGATAATCACGAGTCTCCCCGACATGGCAGAGTTACACCGATATATAAAGAAATACCGCTAAAGGAAAATATCAATGATACAGTGGCATATCAGCAAGAGATATTAACTTGTCTCATTGACACCGACAACCAACATCAGAGGAACATAAGATCTAATGTCGGTGAGACATTGAGATATCGGTAAGACAAATAAGATTATCTCATCGACACTCTTCAAGTAATGATCAAAAGCATACATCGCTATACTGTCGGGAAGGTGAGCAACATATGCAGTAGAGTGGTATACACCACAACCCCATAGCAAGAAGCCTTGAGCAAGGCGGTAGTGTGGTAAACAACAGAAGGGAAGGGAAAAACACTTCCATACCACAACGAGTATAATAAGAGACAGCGGTAGTATGGTAATCATAGCATCATTACAATTTACAACACTAAATGCAACAAATCACATTAGTGACAATCCATTTGAATAAATCATTTAAGGAATCAAGAATATAGCCTGCCAAAATACTCTAAAAATCTAATAAACATACTCTAAATTTTTTGTCAAAATCTGGCATAGCCCACCAGAATGGAGTATTCATTTTAATAAGCATACAATAAAACCTTTGTTGAAACCTTATTTTCAGGCATAGCCCGCCAAAATGGATAAGTGTTTTAGTAAATAATGACATAGAATGGTAAGGTGATGTGCGTGATAGGATGCATAGGATTCATTGTTGTTTATCTCATTCCTTCTCTAATCAACAAGGGTTACAATGTCTGTGCTACTGTTTGTAATCCAAGTATTTAATTGACATATGTTTGCATAATCTCAAATTGCTTCAGATGCCTTTGAAGTATCAATGTATCCTATATAGGGTTTAGAATGACTTCTTTTAATTTAAAAAAATAAATTAGATGCTTTTTAAGTATCAATGTGTCCTATATAGGGTTTAGAATAATTTTTTTTAATTTAAAAAATAAATAAATGATGTATTTTCTTGTGATTAGATAATGTGGAGATCTCCTAAATGTGCCCTAGCACACTATCCTCTTTCACACTATGTTCATTACTCCAGCTGCTAGGGTTTTACATTTGACATCTTTAATATCTTCATGATAGTGGCTTTTAAATAGATCTTAGTATTTGCTTTAATCTTTATCATGGTAACCCTTGAGTTCCATAATCCACCTTCAATATCTTCTAAGAACGTTGTCTTAAGCTAGACTGCATAGTATGCATATAAAGCAATTCCTTCATACTTGCTATTGTTCCAAACCACCACTCACTGCCTTGCTTAAAATGATGCCTCCATAAGCACAATAACATGTTTTAAAATCATGGTTGCTAGTGATTGACCATTAAGGTCACTACTTTCATCAAGATACAATGATATTTTTGTCTTCAAACTTAGGGAATTATGCAAGATAACATTGTGAATTGTTTGTTGTGTACAATTTGATTTTCTTCCACATTTACTGCTTTGCTAACTGCCTTTAAGACTGGATATTGCACCATCAGTTGCAATCTCAAACAACTCACTCATTGTCACTTGAAGATTCCTTACATGAGCATCCTTGTATAAAATCAAACTATGCCCTATAGACTGCCTACTTACTAATATAGGGGACTCATTGTTTCATGGTATTTTGAGTTTTATTTAGAAGGGGTTAATATGTGGCATTTTTATGTGTAGGAAGAATAAATTGTGATGCAACATTTGGGTATGGACGGTTCAGGAAAAATTGGATTGCTATCGGTGTCATAACCAGGTTGGATTGTACCTTGAGCCGATGTGAAACACTTCTAGGTGTTTTCGCTTTGAAGCAGAACTTGTATGTAGGAATTTCCAAATATCTGACAGAGGAAGTTCCTACATTCTAAAGATAAAATCATAAATTTTCTTATCCAGTTTCTGATCCAACCTAACATCTTTAATATCTGATAGAGAAAGTGTTAGGGTTAGAGATGGCAGATCTTAACAATTAAATGCAGATTTAATAAACAAAAACAGAGAAACTAAAACATTCACAGAATAAATTATAACACAGAGATTTAACGTGGTTCACCCAATTTTGGGCTACATCCACCAAACCGCAACCATCCAACACTTTTATTATCCAGTGTAAAACCTATTACAATCTTGCGAATAATCGCGTTTTTCATCATACTGAAATACCCATCCGAACCCCTTTTACCAAGCTTAGAAGCTTCCAGATTTTCGAGTTCTACAAAATCAGATTTTTTTCCTTTTTCATTGATTTTTCCCTTTTTCGGTGATCACGCGAAAAAGTAGGAAGAAAAATGCCCAACCCGGCCGCCTCCCCGGGGGGGCTGTGGTGTAAGATACCATGGGCTATACAAGATAGCATGATCACACATACCAACAATCTCCACTTGGAGACCGACGGCTCCACACCACCCAATCTCCCACTTGAGGCTGATCTGGGCGACATTGCTGCAATTCTGACTCCCATCGGAAATAAGTACCTTGGACCTGCGCTCTGATATTTGAATTCAACCTTGAAGGCCAACCGAAATCAAGAGGAGCTCACTCTTCTCCCTTGGCACCGCCGTGAAACATATCCGCTGATTGACATCGCATGTGTATCTTGTCCACCTTGACTGTCCATCCTCCAACAGACCGAATGAAATGATATCTCAAGCTGTATGTGTTTTGTTTTAGAGTGCAAGCAGAAATTTTTGCAAGATGTATAGCACTCTGGCTATCTGTAAACAAGTATTTTAGCCCTGTTTTCCCAACTCTCCATGAAAAGTTGCAGCCATATCATCTCCTTTGTCGCCTCATTGTAAAGCAACATACTCTGCCTCTGTGGTGGATAAAACAACCACCTTCTGCAAGCGAGAAATCCAACTCACTGCTGTCCCACCAACTGTAAATACATAACCTGTGGTACTCCGCCTGGTATCTATATCCCCTGCTAAATCTGAGTCAACATAGCCTTTTAAATCAGTATTAGAGCCCCCAAAACATAAACAATTATTGGATGTTCCTCTCAAATACCTGAGAATCCATTTTACCGCATTCCAATGCTCAACTCCGGGATGACTCAAATACCTGCTAACAACTCCTACAGCATGTGCAATATCTGGTCTAGTGCATACCATGGCATACATTAAACTACCTACAGCTGAAGCATATGGTACCTTGGACATTTTTTCTTCCTCCTCTTGTGTCTTTGGACACATATCCTTAGTCAATTTGATATGACTAGGCAAAGGTGTGCTGACAGCTTTTGCATTCTCCATATGAAATCTCTGCAACACCTTTTCAACATAATTAGCCTGAGATAAAAACAATTTCCTGTTTTTCCTATCTCTACAAATTTTCATACCAAGGATTTGTTTTGCTGCCCCCAAATCCTTCATAGCAAAAGACTTTGCTAACTGTTGTTTCAACTCCCTTATGTGATCCATGTTAGACCGAGCTACAAGCATATCATCAACATATAAACACAAAATAATGTAGCTATCATTATCCAACCTCTTAAAATAAACACAATGGTCAGAATTACACTGCTGTAGCCTTGCTCACCATAAACTATCAAATTTCAAATACCATTGCCGGTGCTTGCTTCAAGCCATATAAACTTTTATTCAATTTGCACACTAGTTTCTCCTTACCTTTGACCTCAAATCTTGTGGTCGTCCATATATATTTCCTCTTCCAAATCACCATGGAGAAAGGTTGTTTTAACATCAAGCTGTTCTAAATGCAAATCTTCAGCAGCCACAATACTTAAAACAATACGAATAGAAGTCATTTTAACAACAGGAGAAAAAATCTCATCAAAGTCAATACCCTTTTTCTGTGCAAATCCCTTTACAACTAATCTGGCTTTAAATCTTTTCTTACCTTCATCCTCCTCTTTCAGCTGTAAATCCATTTGTTTGGTAAGGCCTTTTTACCTGCAGGCAACTTGCATAAATCCCAAGTCTGATTTTCCAGCAAGGAGTCCATTTCTTCTTTCATTCCATGCTCCCACTGAACCTTGGTATCCACTGCATAGCTTCATCATAATATTGGGTTCACTAGCATCAGTTAATAGAATAGTATACAAAGAGGGAGAGAATCTTTCTAGAGGTCTACTTAACCTTGAAGATCGCCTAACAGGAGTTTGTGGTATTTGTTGCTTGTTGTTGTCCAGCATGAGGAACCACCTGAAACATCATTGTTTGGAGTATCATCCAACACTACATAATCTTTCTTTCTTCATCTCGGGCTACAAGCATCTCTTTGTACAACACTTTCTCATTGAATATGACATCCCACGCTTCTCACAATTTTTGATTTTCAAAATCCCAAAGCCTATAACCAAATTCATCAATGCCATATCCAACAAATACACATTTCTTTGATTTTGCATCAAGCTTGGTTCTATTTTCGAGAATCTACATGTGCAAATGCTTCACAAAAGGTTTGAGAAAAGAATAACTCACCTTCTTACCTTTCATGCTTCCTCCGGAATACCACAACCCAAAGGATTAGAAGGACCTCTGTTAATTAGATAAACAGCAGTGTTTACAGTCTCTGCCCACATTTTTAAAGGCAGCCCAGCATGCAATCTCATAGTCCGTGCACGCTCCATTATTGTCCTATTCATGCGCTCGCCACTCCATTTTCTGTGGAAGTCCTTGGAACCGTTTTCTGCGTATACCATTAGAGGAACAATAATCTTCAAACTCTTTACTGCAATACTCACCACCATTATCGGATCGAGACATTTTAACCTTTTTACCTGTCTCATTCTCAACCAAGCTTCTCCATTTTTAAAAGTTTCAAATACCATATTTCGCTTAAGGAAATAAATCCATACCTTCCTAGGTTGCATCATCATGAATGTAACATAATCTGAGAGCCACCGAGAGAAGATACACGGCTGGTCCCCATACATCCGTATGCACAAGCTCCAATTTCTCATCTTTCTTTGCTTCCCATCCTTGAGAAAACTAACTCTCTTTTGTTTTCCATACACACTTTCATAGAAATCCATATTAATGCATTTTAGACTTGGTAAAACATTTCTTGAATTAATTACTTCATACCTTTTTGCACTCATATGCCCAAGTCTATTATGCCACGCTAGTTTATTGAGTCCACAACAATGCATGATCTTCTACCAAGCAGCCTGACAAGCGTTCCTGAACATTGATCTTTTAGTAACAATTAAAGTAGAAGAACGTATGACTGTACAAAGATATAAGGTGCCTACTTTCACCCTTTTGCTACTACTAAGGCACCTTTTGTGACCTTCCGGTTTTTATCACTAAAAGTAACAACACAACCTTCATCATCTAGTTGCCCCGCTGAAATTAAATTTCTGCTTAACTTTGGAACATGCCTTACCTCACGTAGTAGCCAATGATTCCCATTTGCAACTTAATCTTGATTCTTCCCTTTCCAACAATCTGACAGGGTTCGTTATCTCCTAAATAAACCAGCCCAAAATCCCCTTGGACATAATCAAGAAAATAACTTCTATGGGGGGTAGCATGAAATGAAGCCCCCTAATCTAACACCCAAGAATCATCAGCATTATCAAGGGAAAGAATCAAAGCATCCTCATCAGATTTATTACTTACCACATTTGCCTCTTTACTTCCTTCCTTTTTGTCTCCTTCTTTATTTTTCGAGACCAGCGATCTTTCTTGAATGACCCGGCTTACCACAGGTACCAACAATCCCTCTTGTCTCTAGATTGGGACCTTTTGTCCTTTGATTTTCCTCGACTTCCACTTCCATTTCCATAATTGTTTCCTCTCTCCTTTGTTTACCGCTTCGTGATTCTAAACACCGGCGCGATGTGGATGTTCCACTAGCTTTTCCTACGGATTTCCTCGCTCAAAATAACACCAACAACATCATCAAACTTCAATGTATTCGAACCGTAAAATTGCTAAGCAGACCATTACCAAGCTATTCCAAAGCAAAGAACACGAATCAAAAGAGCCCTAACTTCTTCATCAAAGTTACTTTTACCGATTAATTGATAATGACCGATAAACTCATTTAAATGATCAGTAACGACCCACCTTCTACCATTTTCATATTAAATAAACGCTTCATAAGAAATACCTTATTCAAGCGGAAGGTTTTCATATAACTTCTCCAGGGTTTCCATCAACTCTTGAGTTGTCTTTGCTTTTGTAATATTGAGCTTTGTTTGTGTAGCTAAGCAGAATCTTCAAAGTTTCTTTATCAAGATCTCCCAGGTCCTCATCGACATTGCTGGGTTTCTTGGTTTCCCTTCCAATGGCCGCCATAAATCCTTCTGATAGAGATAGTCCTCCATCTGCATCTTCCATAACTGATAGTTCTGCCCATTAAACTTCTCAACCTTTTTACCCTCGTCTGCCATTGCTCCCACTCAACCGTGAGATTTTCCTACAGACGATAATCGAAACACAACTCGCTCTGATACCACTTGTTAGGGTTAGAGATGGCAGATCTTAACAATTAAATGCAGATTTAATAAACAAAAACAGAGAAACTAAAACATTCACAGAATAAATTATAACACAGAGATTTAACGTGGTTCACCCAATTTTGGGCTACATCCACCAAACCGCAACCATCCAACACTTTTATTATCCAGTGTAAAACCTATTACAATCTTGCGAATAATCGCGTTTTTCATCATACTGAAATACCCATCCGAACCCCTTTTACCAAGCTTAGAAGCTTCCAGATTTTCGAGTTCTACAAAATCAGGGCGGGGGGCCAGGGTGTACAGTATACCATGGGCTATACAGTATAGCATGATCAGTCGCCACATACCAACAGAAAGTTTGTACATTCTAAAGATAAAATCATAAATCTGCTTATCCAACTTTTGATCTAATTTGAGGTCGTGAATATCGAACAGAGAAAGTTCCTATATTCTAAAGATAAAATTATAAATTTTATTGGTCCAATTAGAGATCCAATTTTAGGTCTTGAAGCTCCGACAGAGAAAGTTCCTACATTCTAAGGATAAAATCATAAATCTATTTGGCCCAATTTGAGGTGCAATTGTAAGGATTTATCTTTTTAATTATACTTTTTGACATTTGTCGTGATACAAATTTTTACTTTAGAATTATGGTATTTATTTTATTCTAATGTTTTCAACCCTCATTTTAGGGAAGAGCTACGAAGATGGTTCCTTTAGATGGAGACTATACTTTTCCACTATAGATTCCATCTAGAAACACTAGAAGCTTAGGTACTATCATACTCAAGAGTTTGAGGTTACCTTGTTCTCCTTGATATAAAATGTTGGACCCTTAAATCCCTCTTAAGCAACATTCACTATTATGGACTTCATCATTGTACCTTTCATGCATTCGATTTAATTTGTTTTGTGGAAACATGTTGTCTCTGTCTTTGCAAGTGATGACTATTGTGTAAGCTTTTAATCTACATGACTACCCCTCATGTTCAATTCTTGTGACTATTATGATGCTTGGGGCTGATTAATTTTAACCAAACTCTTAATGAAAACTATCTTGGAATCCTTGATGATCATTTTTGTCAGAATCATGGCTATGTTGATAGTGGAATGTTCTTATTAATAAGGATAAATCTTTATCAATAAGGAGATTACCCCTTACCAACATACTCCACTATCCTTGCAAAGATTGATCTTTAATGCTTCATGGATGGTTTACTTGTGATTATCCTTCTCAAATGAAACAATAGGGAAATAGGCTAGGCTCAACCCTTGTGGGAGCCACATTTCACCCCACATTATGTAACCAGATAAACAAAACAACCTAATTTTATCTATACCTGCACGATGAGAAAACATGTTAGATAAAACCGAGCATATGATAGATATGTTTGATAACTTTCTTGTTTTCCTGGACATCTATGTATGCAAGTTATTTGAATGCACATGATGATCAAATTATATGTTTATAGATGTATGCACATATTTTGACTGGTGATCCTTCATTGCTCTAACAACACTCTTCTCACTCAAATGCAGGGAACCTAGGAGTAGCAAGGAAGACACCAACTTGGAGGCTTAGACAAGCGGGAAGACTGAAGATGATGCATAACAAAGCAACTGGGATTCATCATTGAGGCAATGATAGGTCCACTTTCTCTTTATGTGCATTTTTCTCTTTTGTATCTATAAATGTATAGTTTTTTGATTATATGCATTCAAATAGTCAGTTCCATGACTTGTGTGGAACAAAATACATTTACATTATCAATAAAGACTATATTTTTGAAAGGATTGTGCAATCTTTCCTATATTATATGCATCTGCATAAGTGCAATCTAGTAATGTAATCTTCTGATTTTGTTTATGCACATGAATTTAATGTAGTAGAAATAAAAATGTACCTTACTCTTCATTTGAAAATCACAAAAGCTCTAACTGATTGAGCTATTAACTTTTTTTTTCTTCACGAACATATGTTGATACAAAATGAATGGAAGAAGCATCCAAGTAATCCTAATTTTTTTTGCCAACAATTCATACCAAAGGTTGAACAATTTAAGGATATTCCAATAGGTAATTTGTATCGACACAAATAATATTACTGAAGCATTTCAAAGTTTAGGCCATAAGAATCATCCTTTTTTAAACATGGATTGTGTTGTAGCCAAAATTCCATCCTAATTATTTTTGCATACTTCCATTTTCACTCATCTCTTACATCCACCATATGCATAGAATTCCTGTCATAATAGCTTAAATTTAATAAAATCCCTCACATGAGCTTCCAAATAAAACCCTTGATCACAACATCAAAGTGTATTCCTCCTTTGAAATACTCCTATGATTGCTCGTAGCATATTGCCAAGACAACACCATGTCGATGAGAGTCCCTCTAAAGTCTCCTTGACATTAGCACAAAGCACATATCAAAAATGTAGATGAGACACCCCTATGTCGAAGAGACTTATTTATATGTCTCATCGACAAAGTAAAATAGTGAAATGTCAACAAGATACATGCATATTGAGGAGAGAATGACGATTAGTCCAATTGATGTGACTAACAAAAAATATCGATGAGACTACTGCTATTAATGAAGAATTTGATCATAAAGGTGGCACGAGCTCCATTTATGAACCAAGGCTAGATGAAGTGTCCTAAAATTTGATAAATATGGCCTCAAAGAAGTTGAAATCACTGTGAATTGTAATTGAAGGATTTGGAGAACCAAGTTGGACGGAAATAGGTAGCTGGAAATTTGCAGCATTTATCCAAGTAAGTGGTCTAAACTCAGCTCAAAGTATTTTCTCAGTGAGTAGATGAAAGCATTGCATGAGTAGGGTTGAGATGGAAAAAACCCCAGGCAAACAAAAAGGAAAATGAGAGAAAACTGAAGCTAGGAAATTGAATCAAGACTTAATCGATCAATGTCATGGGTCTGAGCCAAACTACAGAAGAATAACATAGCTTAACCCATCGTGTGTGACATTAGAAGATAAACAGAAAAATCTGGGAGATGTATGGACACTTGATCTGTATAGGATCTAGACTAGATTGCAGAATTGAATGCTTAATTTTTACAATGATTATTCCAAGTTAATTAAATCAAAATTAACTTAAGGAAATAACAAAATGAAGGAATTAACAAACTGAGAGAAGGTGAGAGAGAAGAAGAGAAGTGCAAACAATGTTTGATTACGGAGTTCGTCACAAACGTGACTACGTCTCCAGGTCCGCTCCAATAGAGAGACCGATCCGATTAACTCCAAAAATCAATTACAAGTGCACCACAACCATTCTTCAAGCACTTCGGCAGCATAACGATGCTCTGACGTGCAAGAATGACTCAAAGATAATCTCCTCAAGACCTCTATTCACTAGTCACCTCAGCTTCAATAGTTCATCACCTCCAAATCACTTAACTCAACTCTCACCCTTACATCCCTTTTATACAAAAAAATATCCCAATATGGTATAAAACCATATGATTTTACAATATTCTCCAAATCCCCCTAAAAAAAGCTAAATCCCCCAATTTTACACATAAAAATCTTTAAAATTATTTAAGCCCTTCAATAATACTTCCCTCAGGCTTTTGTTGGTTCTAGGAGATTACATTTTTTATAAAAAGTTGTTTGTTTTAGAATTATAGGGGAGTTTATTTTTATTTTAGAGGCATTCGGTTTACAGCCACTTAACAAAATCATTCGATGCCAACAATACTATAAGCGGATTTAATGGCTTACCAGTGATTTAAAGTTTTGTTATACGGGTGGTTAGAGGTTCCAACCCCCGCGGCCACTTTGCAATCCTCAAATCTCGCCAACTCTTTATCAAAAAGAAACGGACTCTATAAATAGTTGTGCGCGGGTAGTTTGGCACAACGGTATAGCGGCGGTTTCGCTTAGACATGGTGGGGGGTTCGAATCCTCCCTAACAACCTTTTAGCCAACCAAACAAACAAATTTTGAATCCGTGGGTAGAAATGGGAGATAGAGGGTGCCACGTGGTGAGCACGGATTGGCTGATTTCACTGACGTGGCTGTTGACGAGGACAATGCTGACTAGAATGTCCACGTGTACTGACTATACGCTTACTCAATGATGACTGGTCGATGACGAAGCCGATGACGTGTCTGCCACTCGGATGCTGACTGTTCCTGCCACGTATCTGCTGACTGGATACGAATGACACGTGTCAACGCATGATTCGCTGACCTTGCTGACGTCACCTGCCACGTCGACATGTACGGACCGTATGGACTGCCAAGTGTCAACTTCCAATTGGTCCACTTCAGATTTTGTACCACGTGCTGACGTCAGCTGTATGGATGATGACGTCATCACTGTACCTTCAACTCCACCAAGTCAACCTGAAACTTTGACCAACTGTATCTTGAGCATACGATGTCGGATTTTGACGAAACGAACGCCGTCGAAATCGTCTTGATGAGCTCTTCGCGATGATGCCAACTTCAACAAATTTTGATGACATCATTTTTTTGCTTCCTGGACGCCCCCTGATCCCAGTTTGACCCAAGGTTTGACTGGCCATAACTTGTGCAAATGGACACCTTTTCGCTCCGTTCGAGTTACGTTGGAATCAAGACGTCGAGATCTTTCTGATGGTGTAGATTCTAGAGAGAAATGGGAAACTTCAATTTTCACTGAAAATATCCACCAGATCAACACTATGTAGGGGTTACGACCTCTTTATTTATCATTATAGGAAGAAATTCTAGCATAGCCCAGTGTCAAACCCGTGGAATTTGAATTTGGGTAAACTTGTAGTACCCAACGTCTTTGTAAATGTAGAGTTAATCAAGGTATTGGAAAAGAATTACAATTTGAAGACGAGAGAAATTCATTTGCTTGATGGGTCATAGTTCATGGTCATAAAGCCAAATTATATTTCCATGATTTTTCAGCTAGACACTTCCCTGAAAACAAAATTATGAATTAGAGACTTGTTGGAGGAATACCGCACCATGGACACAAGTTACAAGAGGTGGAAATTGCCTCTACATAGGGTTAAAGGTGCAGGTAACCAAACTATGAGGTTCTCTAGTGAAGATAAGCCCCCATTCTCTATGGCTTTGTTTGAAGAATACTTTTAATACACTTATTACTCAGCTGGTCAAGTACTGGGAATTGATGTTCTTGAGAACATGACAATTGCTCCCATGGTTTTAGCCACAGACATCCAGAGCCATAATTCCTGACCCTATGATTATGCAGAGTATTTATCGGAGGCCATCAATAATGCCCTCAATATCATCAAGAATGATAGTGAAGCCATTAATTTCAAGCACTATTCTCTTTTCATGCACATGATAATATATGAAGGGCAGGTGATGGGGATATGGGGTGAGGAATTAAGAATAAAAGACTTAGATAATGATGGAAATTCAAGGCCTGTACAAATGTGGACATCTGTGTTGGACAACAGGCATGGGAGGTCCCACTACCTATATTTTGAGGAATTTTTTTTCAAACCACTATACAAGATGCTAGGCCACAAATGTGACTACAACCTCTCCCCAAATATCTTAAGATTTCTTTGACCAAAAGATATGGGTCATGAAGCAGGGATAAATCACAATTGAGGGGACCGGTACATGTTTGGGGATCGTACTGTTATAAGAGTTTATGGATTTGAAGCTACACCTTATTTTTTGCCTAAGATTGTGCCAAACAAAGTTGCTTATTTAGAGATCATAAGGCAATTGTCATTTTCAACTTTCATGCATTTAAAGAGCTATGGGAGGCAGACTTTCATGCCTTCCACTTTATGCTTTGGTGATTTCACTATTATCTTTGATTCAGACTATGACTTGGTTAGTGGTAAACTGGATTATTATGGCTTGCCAGTTGGCAACAAAAGGGAAAAGTTTGATCTTGAACACTTCATTTGCGATGCCAAATTTTTTTAGAAATTGAAAGGGTATGAGCATAGTTTCCTTTTACAAGATGTCATCAGAAATTGTGAAGAAAAACAAAACATGATGAGAATGAATGCCTACAGTAGGGTTATGATGGCTGAGGCTTGGAAGGTAAATAATAACCCAGGCTATGCAGGGGCTTTCCCTGAGGTACAAGATCCCATAGAAAGAATTGAACAATTAATCCTCCATGAAGAAGAACTAATAAGAGATGTGCCACTTGTGGCATTTGAAAGAGGAAGGGGCATCAGTCCTAGGAGGCAAGTAGAAAATATCACACCAATAGATCACTTATCACCTCAGCCTACTCCTGAAGTGAGCTTTTCAGTTGGTTCCCCATCCATGAAAGAAGATAACACTGAGGAGGAAGAAGAAGTCTCATAGTTTAATACTCCTATTATACCCCAATATGAGATGCGATTGGAAAGAAGTGTGATCACCTTTGAAGCCTCTGATGAGCTATCAGATGATGTGAGGCATCGTGCAAGTTAGGAATTTGTTGTAGATGATACTTTTGTGCAAACCCCTGAATTTAAGTCCTTTACATATGAGTATAAAGGAAGACTAATAGGAGAAAGGTTAAAGGACATTGATCCTAAGAAAGAGGCTTATGCCTTGAAAGTGTTGCTACATGAAGTTGATAGGGAAATGAGAAATATGACTGGTGGGAGAGGAAGAGCATTATTGCAAGAAGATGGAGTTATGCTCGTTCTGGGTGTGATATTAATTCATCCATTGTGTTTGACAAATTTTTGAAGAGAAAGAATAAAAATTTGCAAATAACGGATGAAGTAGGTGACAGGGTCTATACAGGGTTAGGGTACAATCTTGATAATACCACTTTGCAAATTTGGGCTCTTTAACCCCCAGGCAAGAAGCCTTCTGAAATTGACCATGATCAGATTTTTAGACATCTCCTGGTGTAAAGAGTAGGGGAGATAGATCCCTTGGAGACTGCTAACTTGAATGTGAATGTAGCCAAATTCACCAAAGACTAGATCCAAAAGATTGTAAGAGATAACCAGTGGTTGATAAAGGAAAATGATAGGTTGAAACAAGAATTAACCAACTACAAAGATAGGCTTCCTACTTCTCCAAGGATTTACTCTCCTTTAATTGAACATGAAAGAAAAGTGTTAGAGGCCATGTCTAAGTCTACTCAATGGAAGCATAAATTTGAAAAGGCTCAAAAGGAACGAGAAGAACTAAAAAGAAAATTGAAGGCTACTACTTTTGAAGTAGCATCTTGAATAATTTGTATGAAATTCAAAGATATGTGCCAACATGCAGATGGTGTCTGGTGTGCTCACAGTGGAACATACAAGGCCCTCGTGGAGCATGGAATACTACTTGATAGGATGAAGGAAATGGAATCCCATATCAAGGAAAAAGATGGAGATAATAATGCTTTGCTCCAAGAATGTCATAGCCTCATGAATACACATGAAAACTTCTAGAATATCTTGACATAGGAATTGAGTGACTTCAACTAACCACTATGTATGACCATGCCAGATTTCTTTGAAGAAACAAATTTGAAGGATCAGGAAACTTGGAAAAATGAGATATCAAAATATTTGTCAGGCATCCTTGATGACATCAATGATGAGGATTAGGTACTCAAGAAAATGCATAAGCAGCTCAGGAGGATTATTGGATTGGAGAATGTAATGACATACACTCTACAAAATGCAAACACTTATGCCCAAGAGAAATACATTGATCACATGTCAAAGGTTAATTTGTTCCTTGCATGAGCTGTATGAGAAGGTAGTCAGAGTTTGGTTGTTGTGGACGCATTAACATGGTGCTTGAACCTTGAACATATCTTAGGTGGTCACAGGCGCTTGCTGATGATTAACAGATTGTGGTGCATCCGACAATAAACTCTTTTTAAGTTTCTATGTTACATTAATTATGCGTCAGTTAAGAAACGATGTAACTTTTGTGAACAGACTTGAAACTTGTTGCTTCCCGTAAAAATAGGGAAACCAAGGTCCAATTTTGATCATCATATCATCATCATTTCAATCCATTAGAATAGATACTAGACCATCTCATCCACTTATTCATATCAAAAGAACTCATGTTATGTATGTTTATATTTTGAGCAATATAATGGAGCAGATACATTATAACTCGTAATCCATTTTCAGTGTTCAATTGTTGTGTCAATTTTCATGCTTATTTATTACTTTGCTGTCTCCAAAGTGGTCTTTTCAAGTTGTTTAAATTTGCAAGATTTATCAGGGCACATTTGCTATTACTGTGTGGATGCTTTGATTGGTTTCTGGTTAGGTGTGAATTAAAGTACTTTCAAATAATTTAATTTAATTGGTTTGTATTAAGGATTAAAGTCCTCTTAGAGATTGGCACCCTCTTATGGTCTAAAAACCTGCGTTTTTGAGACCCAACAGATTGCAAATAACTTTGAAAATTTAGAAGTCTATGAAACAGTGTATATATTCTATGAAACAATATATATATTCTTGTACTTGTAAATATTCTTGTACTTGTATATTCTATGAAACATTCCTTATTTTCTATGAAATAGTGTATATATTCTTGTACTTGTAAATATTCTTTTACTATTATGTCTATTAAAGAAAACAGAGTTTGCATAAAAAATGCTTCACCCTTTTTTGTAAGTGAGTATGTGAATTATTGTTTAAGGAAAAATCTTACAATGTTTACATTTTCAGTTTACTAGTTTCAAATCTTCATTTTCTATGTATATAAAATTGTATGTGCTCTTTATCTCTAATGACATAAAACAATAATGTCATCAAAATCAGGGTTTTCAATTTCAACACCATCATTGTCCACACTTTTCATATCCTATTCACTTTTAAGTGCAATCATCAAAATTTTATTTTTATTTCTTGTCCTAGTTAATCTTGATTCCTTTCAACACAACATAGTAGGTTGCATGTTAAATTTCAAACATTTTCTTTGCATTTTTTTATATATATTATTTTCTCAGTGCATCATTATGTAACAACAATTTCACTTCTAAGATATACAATAAAAATAAATGAAAGCACATGTTTGCTTTGTCAAGGGAAATGTATGGTGAATACTATGTCTTTCAGATAAGTGTGCAAACGAAATAAGACATAATTGATTGAATCTGATTTTCTATTGTACAATTTTTTTTATGTACTTTTTACTTTTTGCATGTGGATTACCCTTAGAAAGAGACTACTTATCTTTTCTTAAATGAATCCTTTACATTTCCTATCTACGGAAGGAATTTCCTGCTTGACAATAGGTTCGTGAACTTCATACAAATCAAGATTGGTGTAAAAGGCCATCCCTGAAAATGTTGTTTGTTCTAGAATTATAATGGAAAATAAAAAATCTTGCTAGGAGAATAAAATATGTTTTCAATTGTCCAAGTACAACATAATATTACTGAAGCATTTCAAAGTTTAGGCCATAAGAATCATCCTTTTTTAAAAATGGATTGCAAATAATTCTAAAAATTTAGAAGTCTTGGTCATTAACATTATTGTCTACTACAATGTCATCTAGTGTATCATTGTCAATGTTCATATGTTCTTTCAAGTATTTAATATTATCATCATCCTCATCTTGACCTGCATCATCTTCATCATCATTGAAATTTGACTGTAGACCATCTATATTGTTACCAGATGTATTTGGATCATCATTTTCTATACCATCCATATTGTTGTCTTCCATAACATAATCTAACTATGGATTGTTGTCTTCTTGTGCCTGAACATAACCATCTTCAAGATCATCATGGATGTCAATTTCTTCGATGTTCTCTAATCCCTCTCATTTTGTTGACCATCATTGTTTTGCTTAGTATCCACTAATGCATTGTAAAATACATGCCTTAATCTTGGATCATAATGTATGACAAATATCCATTTTGGGTCCAAAATATCTTCATAGAAAAATACCTGCACATGAATGACATACATATATTAGACATATGTTATAACAATTTTATTGATTAATAAACGCATGTATATATTTGCAATAAGCTATGAATTAATAGATTAATCATCACTACCGCTTCTTGTTTGAGTTAAAGAAATACCCGATCACAATGAATTGGTAGAACATAAGGCTCCTTATCCTCCGGTAGGAATGATGAGGAATATATAGAAAACAATCCACTATGGGTATCATGTCTTCGTGTCCTCTCAAATGCTTCATACCATCTACACTTAAAAATACAACATTTAAAAGAGTGGTAATCCAACTCAATAATTTCTTGTATTTTCCCAACATATTGTAGATTCCCTTCAATTATATTCTTATCTTTTGAGCTTGATCGACTAGATTGCTTGAAGTCAACCATGATGCCACAATCGAAGGATCGTCTCTTTACATCTACACTTTCTACACGATAATGTCGACCATATGCCCACATTGCTGCATATTTCCTCACCTGTGAAAGACCATTTATTTCAGTGAAAAAAAATATAATGACGAATATTAAAATAGTTATTACTATCAAAAATATAAGGAAACAACATTTTGTAAAATTCCAACTGCACCTTTCTTTCACATCCTCTAGACATGTTGATTTCATCTTCTGTTATGTTTGAATCTATACCTGCATCTTCTATTTGATTTTGAATTTGTTCAGTAACCCATTCTAGTGTGCAATCTTTGCCCCATTCCTCAAGAAAATGAGTGGGAAGTGGAGTATTCCTTGGGTTTAATCTCTCAAACTGTCTCCTTGCTTCTAACACTTCTCTCTTTATATCATACAGATCAGTCCATTTGTTCATAAAGTCCATGTGGTATAGAATGAACTTTTCAAGTATATAAATTTCATCTACACCTATTACATGTCAACATGTTTATTTAAACTCCAAATGTCATGCTATTAATTTGAATTTAAATAAATTACAGAGTAAGTTAATGATTGCAAGAAAAACAACCACACTGATCGTGAATTTACTTACTAATTTGTACTTCAACACCATTAGATTTTTTTTTCTCCATCAATAATATCTGATGCTTGTTCTTCATCCCAGACACATGGGCCATCTTCAAAATCCTTACCAAGGAATTCACACAGAAAGAAAAATGCTTCATTCAATACATACCCTTCAACCATGCAACCCTCTGGATGTGCCTTTTGTTAAAAATATCTTTTAAGAGTTTTCATATACCTCTCAAAGAAAAAAATCCACCTCATTGATATGACACCCACCAATTCAATGTCATTGACTAGGTGTATAAGTAAATGGACTTGTAGGTCCATGAAACTTGTAGGGAGTTCCTTCTCAAATACACATACAATTTCTGCAATTTCCTTCTTCCACTTTGGCACTTCAGATTCATGGATCTCCTTGGAGGTCACCCACCTAATATAAGAATAGTAAATTAGTATGAACCTTTAGTCATAAATTAAAATGCAATATAATATCTCTATGTCTCTCACACATGAGCATTTCATATAACCACATACCTTGTAAATGCTGACAATTGAATTATGGTATTCCTTAAGTCAACTGTAAGACAGGAATCCCCCCTAATTGTCAATGGAATGATATGCTATCAAACAAATTTATGAAAAGGTCATTAGTAATTTTTTCTCACACAACAAAATATCAAAATAAGTTTAGTGCTTAATCAATGTTACCAGTAAATGTTAAATGCTGATATATAATACCTTCATTAAATTATGAAAATCATGTGTTTTAAATCCTATGATATGTCCATCAACTGTAAAAGCTTTAGCCAATGATGACCCATAGCCAGTAGGTGTCCTGATTGAATGGATGACAGTTTTTACTTGGTCTAGCTCTTTTTTTTTCAAAATCCATGGAGCTTTTGCATATGTTTCATTTTCCCTATTTGGCCACAAATGTTTTCTATCAAATTTGGTACGCAAAAGAGAAATATCTCTCCTCGAAGACAAGGTGTCCTCTTTGCCTGATATATGTCAAAATATAGAATCTGGGACATTTTTGAAGATGTGCATAGGATCTAATAGGTGAGATATTAATAGATCCTTCCAGGAAGGGAGCTCATAAAATATGGATTTCCTTTTCATTCCTTCTGGCATATTAACTACAACTTGTTTTGGTTCTTCAATTGAATCACCCCGATCAAAAAAATACTCCCAAGCTTTCAATTCAACATCTTCATACTTCTTAAGCCAATCACCTAGACCCATAATCATGGGAGGGTCTCTATTTTCAACTTTTCCATCAAATTGATTCTTTAGGCGATTTCTAAACCTATGATCTAGTGGTAGAAAAAACTTGTTGTTTGCGTAAATAAATTTATGTAGATCTTTAGAATATCACCCTTGAAATTTTTCTAGACATCTTGGACATGCAAATATCCCCCTTGTTTGAAGCTCTGCAATTCAATAAGTAGTGTTAATAACATAAAAAAAATAGTATAAAACTAAATATGAAAGTTGGGATGAAAATAAATTATGAGTGTAAATACATAAATATTTTATCTTACTAGAACAAACACCAAGTCTTGGGAAATCATGAATAGTCCAACATAGCACACCATACAACATGAAGGACCTATTTTATAGAGGATGCGATACATCATACATTCTTATGCCTTTCCATAGCAGTTGCATCTCATCAATAAAGGTGCAAGATAAACATCCATGTTTTTAACTTGATGTTTTCCTGGAACAATGATAGTTAGCATAAGGTGCTCCTTTCTAACACTCATCCATGGGGGAATATTGTATACTATCAATTCGACTGGCCAAACACTATAATTTGAGCTCAGGAAAGAGAATGGGCACACTCCATCAATTCCAAGACCAAACCTGATACTATGGGGTTCATCTTTGAAATTTGTTGGCCATTTTTCCTCTATGTGTTTCATTGATTTGGAGTTAGCTGGAATTCACATGAATCCATCTTTACTCCTATTCTTTGCATGCCAGTCCATCAATTGTGCTAGTGAATTGCAACAAAACATTCATTGAAGTCTAGGTATAATTGGCATGTGATGTAAAACCTTCTTTGGAATTGTAGGATCTTGTACATCTGTACGATATCTCTTCTCTTTGCATATAGGGCATTCTACCTTGTTTTGATATTCATCTCTATATAAAATGCAATCATTTTTACATGAATGAATTTTCTTATATTCAATCCTCAACTCAACCAACAACAGACGTGCCTCTCTGCAAGTTGATGGCAACACATTCTCTTCAGGGAATATTTTAGTTTTTAGTGCCCTATAAGATTGCCAGAGATTAAATTAATTGAATGTTTGAATTATGATGAACATGTTTGACATGTCAATATATACTAGGATTGTTTATATACAATATATGGTTTTAAAATCCCCTTAAAGAAATATAAACGAAGTTGATGAATGTTTATGAATTATGTACACCAATTGATAATGTAAAGTAAGAAATAGATTTCAACTCACTTTAGTAGGGTAGTGAATCCTTTGTCTGACCAACCAAATAGTGACTTGATTTATAATAATATTAATGTGCATGCCAGTTTTGAGGCTCTACTTGCACCTGATTTGATCATGGGTGTCTTCGTTGCTTGCTTGATGGAGTCTTTGATGTTGTTATCATCAACATTATGTTGGTGGTAATTACCCCTGTTATCATCGTTACTATCAACCATATCATCATTATTTTCATCATTGTTTCCATCCCCAAAGAAACCTGTAAGCATTTCATTCAATCTTCTTCATGCACTGCATTTTCACTATCATGATCATCATCATTAAGGCTAGGTGGCATGTCATCAGTGTATGTGACTCTCATAAGCTCTTCAAATTTCTTAGGTGGTAGTGTTCTCTTCAATCTTGCTCTTCTCGCCCTGGTATGGTTTAAAGGATGGTTTGGATCATCCCGTCCAAATCTTAATAACCAAGTTGGATCTTGGGTATTAGTATGTGTTTCATCAAAATCTTCTACCTATTAACAAATGCAAGCATTATTTAATGTTTGGCAACAATTGGATAAATCATAAATGTATCAATTTCAAAGAAATATAATCAAATATGGCTTAAAAAATATAAATATAAATTGTATGAACATATATACATCAATTGAATAATGGAAATTTATTTTATAGACTAGCTTTTTTATACAATAATTTAAATAAAACACAATTTTGACAACAGTTTATAAAACATCAGTCCACACTCATTTATTATTCTTTGGTTTTAATCAATTTTAAGAGGTATACTACCGACTGGAAGCTCATCATATATGTAATGTGTTTGTAAAATCGCTCATTTGAATTGTTTCTTTCCACGACATACAAAACATCCACAAACAACAATTTTCTCAAAGTATTCATCCCATGTACTATAGCCCTGACCTACCTCTTCTTCAGTGCAATAATTTGTTGTGTCTGTAGTATCCATTGTCATATCCTCTTCCACCCACTGTCATCTATGTGATTTAACAGTTTTAGGTCCACGCCCATGTACATATCTTCTTCTTTTGCTAGTTGAACGCTTAGGCTCTGCATTTGCTCCAATCTCCATCTAAAATAATCAACAACATGCATTAATTTATGTCAAGATTGGATAATACATTATAAATTTCAATAATACTGTGAAAAAAGATAGACGTATCACAAAATGTCATCAAACCATTTTTTCCTAAGTTAAGTCAAAATTTGAGTACCTAATGTCTCGCTTCATCCGTTGTGTCCTCATTTGATATGAAATGATTTGTTTCCATGGCCTTGTCTCACCCCTATAATACACAACATAGTAAATAATGTTTAGTGCACCAATTATATCATTTTGACGAGTATGCTATCCAACACAAAACCTCACTTTAGTCATATATTTGACATATTGATATCTCCTCTATGTTGTAGCATTTGTGAATTCATAAACACCTTCCTCCTTTGGTTGAGGTTGCTTTCTCTTCTTACCTCTATTGTATCTACAAATTTCATTGTCTCATCTATTTCCACCCACTTTCCTCTCAACAATTTAGTATTTCTATGCCGTCCACATCCTCTCTCCATGGCCTCCTCCGTGGATAAAAATGCTGCCACAAAAGCTTTCACCGCACTACCGCCGAGAAGGAAGAAGCAACTTGCGGGACTGTGGTAAAAACCACTCTATCGCATCGAGCTGATGAAGGAGTTGGGGGATAGCGGTGGTCACCGCACTACTACACGCCAATGGTAGAAGATTTGCAGGAATCATTGCAACACCACCGGGAATAGAAGGAAGACTCGCGTGCTGCCATAGAAGCTTTCACCACACTACCACCGAGAAGGATGAAGCACCTTGCAGGACTGTGGTAAAAACTACTACTGCATCGAGCTGATGAAGGAGCCACAAGACAACAATGGTCACAAAAAAAAAGGCAAGAGTTGGAATTATTTCCAACACTCTGGATCCTGTGATACACAACAACAAAAATAGTCACTATACAACAATGATAGGCACTCAATTAGGTGCACTTGGCTCTTCCTTAGGCACCCCAAACAAATTACATTAACAGCCAAAATTTGGCACTAAAGTTGGCGTTAACTAATGCCGACTAAAGCGCCAACTACTGAATCAAAATAAAAAATTTAAAAATTTCCCGTGTGAAGGAAGAAATCAGATGACAAAGAAGGGAAAACGTTGTGCGAAGGAAGAGCAGGGTGCTACCAGCAATTGATGAGAAATTCGATTTAGTTTGCGACACCATAGGTAAGGTTAATTTTTTTTTTTCTTGGTTGAATTCGTGATTGTTTACTACTCTTTGTATTGCATTTAAATTGTAAAACCTTTGAGAAACCAATAAAAAAATTTACCCTACCCATTTGAGCTTTGGCTCAAAATATTATAGCATGAAGCCAGGATGCCTCTGTATTCTTTCCCTAACCTAGGTATCAAGGAAATAGTGAATTGCTTGACAAATTTGGGAATTTGGTCGGTCACTGTTGAGTAACTGCTGAAAATAAACACAAAAACCGCTTGGTTTTTCCTAGTCACGCCATAGTCACCGATGCCATGAAAAATTTGTGCAAGATTGCATTATGAAGGAGTTTTCATAATAAGGTTATCAACACTAAGCAAAACCAACAAACATATTTTCCCTAGGTTATCAACACTAAGCAAACCGAATGAACATATTTTCCCACAAAACAAAACTTTCATACCACAAACTGGACGAAAACTTTCATACCTAACAGTGTGTACTTCATTTGCCTCCACAGATTAGACGAAAATAATTTTCCTTAGGTCGCCTCAAAATGTCAAGCAATAGAACGAAGCGAGCATTGTTAGCAAACTCTAGCCGCAATGAGGTAATTCATTGTCAATTTATAGATTTGTAAATGTTTCCATTGTTTCTTTGAATTTTACTTTTTAGTTTTTTATCTCTAAATTTAAGAGAAGAAATATAATTTAAATATAAATATATATATATAGGGACATGAGACTGACAAAGATAAAGAGGAATTGTAGTTTTTATTTTCTTATTTCTAAATTTAAAAGAAGAAATATAATATATATATATATAGGGACATGAGATTGACAAAGATAAAGAGGAATTGGCTTCCATATTGGGGGTAGAGGAAGTGAACAAATTGGTTAATGTGGACTAGACAACGCTTGATAGATACATAGAAAAATTATTTGGTATGTTCGCCCATCAAACATTGCAAACAAATCAATTGTGTCAAAGGGAATCAATTGATTCCCCAACCAGTCCTGGATTGAGCAAAAGATCTAGGAGGAAATCAATGACAGTAAACTCTAAGAATGTGGAACAAGGAGTAGAGACTTCCAATGTCCCAACCACTCTTGGGACACCAACTTCTTCCACCATGCCATGTTATCAATCTTGCATTAGTAGCTACAATACGAAGATAGAATATGAGGTGGTTTCAGGGGAAGTCTGAATGACAGATGTTGGGAAAACATTTGTGAATAGGTTGAAGGAATCATGCCTTCAATGGTTCAAAGACCATCTACATTTTCCATTCTCACAGATACCCATGCAACTAAAAAAAGCAGTTATCCATGACATGGAGACTGATTTTGGAACAGGTTGGTATGTAAAGAAGATAAAGCCACGAATGTCTCAAAACTGCAAGAGATTTTGGTGCAACCAAACAAAGAAGATAAAAAAATCCCTCCTGAGCTAAGGTAGAAAAGAAGGCCAATTGATGTAAGTGTGAAAGTATGGAAAGAGCTTGTAAAAGCATATGAGAAGTCCGATGCATGAAGGAAGTCTGGTGAGGAGAGTACGCGGGTATTTGAATTTTCCCATAAGATTATATCAAATTTATTAAACAATATTTAATTTTTATTTGTGTATAGTTAAATTGAATTAGTATATGTTTCAGGACAAGGCCTCCAAGGCTACGCTTGAGAAACTTCATGCCATGCATCGTAGTGGCCATAAAGGTTTACAGGCCTTGATCTGTACATTTGTAAGTATATTTAATATGTTAAATGATATCTTTTTTTAATTTCCTTTGAAAAAGTAAATGATTGCATATTAATTAGTTTAACTAGTCCATGTGCCATGTTTTGATAGGAGGAGAAATATGGCCACCATCCAAAGCAATTTGAAAAGAATATGTTATTGTAGACACATAAAATGTACTGATTAACATTGGACACATGATCTTGACCACTAACATCGCTTCATCCTGAATCATCCTTCGGTCTAACCATTTAATCAAATGCCTTTATTTGATTAAATTCATCAATATTCCTCTCTTAATTAAATAAATCAGTTATCTCATTAAGTCATCCTTTCTCGATAATTAAATTAACCAATCTAATCTAATTATCCCTATTTAATTAAATAAATAATTTTATTTGATTAAATCTCTAAAGTCTACCTATTAAATTAAATAAATTAAAACCTTATTTAATTTAATCTAACATCATCTCTTTTAATTAAATAAATCAAAAGTCCTTATTTAATTAATCTTTTATCACATTCTCCTCATATTTGATTTAAATAAATCCACAAATTTAAGTCAAATAGGTCACATCATTTAATCCCTTCATTAAATTAATTAACCTTGATTAATTTAATCTCTTCTCATGTCCCATCCTCCATCTTTTGCCACTTGCACATGAAAATAGAGTAATTTAATTTATTAAATCTCTATTTTCTTCAACAAGGCATCTTTTAAAGGAATATTCCTCAAATTTGAATTCAAAATCCAAGTGGACTTTGTCCTTCCAACAAGGCATTTACTCCACCTAGAAAGTCCTTTTTCCTTGAGCCAAGTGGCATTCAATGCACCTTCTTTCCCTCTTACATGGCATTTCAACAATTTCAAAATTCAAATATTGGCATTTATTGGCACACTGATCAAAACTTGCACATCCTTGGCCCATTCAAATGTTGACAAGTGACACATTGTCATTGGTTGATTCTTAGTCCCACATTGCTCTATTTTGGACATCTCCTCAACTTGACATTCTATAAATAAGAGGCTAATCTCCTCATTTTAGCATCCACAATTTGAGTAAACTTACTATGCTCAAATATTTAGCAATCTTCATCCATACTTTCAAATTTGTGGCTAGGTTATGCAGGTTTTCATCTTGGAGCACTCATCACTCTTCATCAAAGTGGATCACAATCTTCACCAAATCATCAAAGATAGCATTGGAGTTGGGAAAGGGCCAATTTTCACATCAAATTGGCACCAACTCCCTCAACAAAACAAGGATTTACATTGCTTTCATAGGATTTGATCTCTTTTATTGATTTCTTATTGTATTGCTTTCATTTTCCTATTTTGAGCATTGATAAATGGATTTCTTGAGGAATCTACATTCTAGCTTGCATTTGAATCTATTTTTTTGTTTGTTTATTATGTTTTTGCAGGTTTAGGATTTGGGTTCACATTTTGGCGCTAGAAGGAGGGCAATCTCATTTTCTAATCAGATTTTTGTCAAAAAATCTACATTTTTCTTTGTCTACAGGAAAACTCCGCCCCTGGAAGCTCAGCGTCGTTGTTTAGCACCACTGGTTCTCCAACGTCGCTATATGAAACTGATGAAACTTTAAACTGTGATGCTCCTGTCTTCTCGCCCAAAATTTTGAATTCCAAACTACACCACTAAACTTGTTTGACTCGCGAGAATCTTTCAAAAACACAAATTGCACCACTGGCCGAAAGGGCAACGCATTCATGCTCATTGCCCTGGTTGCAGAGTGATGCTAACTGGAAAGCGACGCTATACAACACCACTGGGGAAATCAAACTGTGACGCCTTCATAGATTGCACCGCTGGAGGGGAGTGTGAAGTGAAATTTTATTTGTAGCACGTGCTTTTTTCCAAATTATGGTTCTTTTGTCTGTTTTCTGCCTTTTGGACCTCTATTTTTATAGAATATAACTAATTTTCTTGTAGGTTGGATCAATCAAAGATGAAAAGGAAAAGAAGCATGATGGTGTCATCTCACAAAAACAAGTGTTTTTAAACACTTTAGTGTTTGTTTAACACTCTTAGAGGAGTCACTATTCCTCTTAAGGAAAAACTTGTTTTCTCTTATGCTTAGGACTTACTAATTTTTTTTTGGGCTTTAAAAAGAACCTTTTGAATTCTTGTTACAAAAATGCTTAAAAAGAACATTAGGACTCAAATTTACTAAAGTTTGTTTTGGGATTAAAAATTGAACAAGGCAAATTGTCACACTTACTTTGGTGCTTTAAAATGAACAAGTGTTTGCATTGTTTTGTAATTATGTACACAAAGTAATATCATCAAAAGACGTATATGCTTCTCCCGCGCCTCACGGTGATCTTGAGAATCAAAGAGCTTTTGGTGACATTAAGTTGCGTAAATAATTGCCCATACACACTTCAATTTGGGTTTAAAATTAAACAAATTGTGCGAGTGTGAGTAAATCTATTGCATGTGTTCTCCCTTTGTTTCTAAACGAAGGTTGATTGAACTATGAATACATTTACTCGCTATTGTTTATCTTAGAGGGCTTGCCTTGGGGAAAAAGTACTCACCCAAGGGAACAAATCAATTGATAACACTCTGAACCCGAGAGTATTTCCAACCGGGATATAAATGTGGGTATTGGAATAAATGCTAGTATCACGCGGTTGGCTCTGACGAGAAGGGAATTAATGGTCTCTTGCCACGTTGGGTCAACTCCTACGAACGGAAAGTTCGAATTAAAACCCTTGTTTTAGAATTTCCAAAATCCTTGATCTATTTGTTGGTGCAAGAACGGTCATTCTAAAGCCACCCACACTTTTACGGTCTTTTAGTAGAAATGGAAAGCATTCCATGGGAGTTTCATGGGTGTTGATGCTTGGATTCCCTGTATAAGTGAGTGTTGCGGAGGGGAGTCAGTGGGTTCAAGCATCTAACCATTCGCTAAAGATAAGCGTAGCTAGACCTTTCCAAGTGGGGACTCAACAAATATTGTCTTTCATATCCATAAGGTTGTATTTGCTCTTGGTTACAAAACGCTTTGCTTATTTGAAAACATTTGGAAACAAACACTTAAGATCATCATCAAAATTTCAAACCCTTTAGGAGGAAAATACAATAGACCAAATTCATGTGTTATTTCTTGCCCTTGGGATTTTATCCTTAGAGGTTTCTAAACACTTGAACTTACATCTCAATTTTCCTACTAAAGATAAACAATAGGTAACCCTTTCCTTGACTTCATCAAATTTTCGCATAACATACTTTGTGGGATTTGGAGAAATTGAGACATTGGACATCTAGTTTGGAAATATAATCAAAGAAGTGTTTGTGGTAAAACAAAGTCATTGAGCAAAGATAACAAAATTGGCTCTCACATGTGTTGAAACCTCATGATTTCCAAGAAAGTCAAAATCCCAAAACAAAAGTCCTTGAGTCAAAGTTCAAAATTTAGGAATCACACTCAAAAGGTCATCAAGAAATACAATAGGAAGTGCAATCAAAGGCAACATATCAATATAAGCAAAAAATTCACGAGGTTCTATAGACTCATTCCTTTGAACAATCCAGAAATGTATGCTCATTTTGAACCACTTCTTAGTTATAGAGGTCCTTATAAGTATCATATGTTCTTCAATACCGAGGTCTAGTAAAAAAAACATCTTTTTAGGTACATTTTAGGATCAAAATCAAACCCTCAACCATCTTTGAACATCAAAACCAAAAATCATCTCATCATTCAACTCTTTGAAAATATTGGAAAAATCCTTCATGTTAAACTTTGGCAAAATCAGTTGAAACCAATCCAAAATCACCTTGTTTGATTGAATGTGTGTAGATGCATCCTTCTCCACATATTTGATTAAATTATCGAACTTTGTGAACAAATTCATCCCTTGATAACATCCAACATCTTGGGATTTAGGAGTTCATTATCAAAATCATCTTGTTTGGATAGGAGTGTTTAGATGAATCCTTCTTCTCACACCTAGACAAATTATCATCTTGTGAACGATTTAACTCTAGGACAACATCCAACCTCTTATAGTTCATGAGTTCACCAAAATCTGAATCCAAAACAAATCAATCCAAAATCAAGTCCTAAGGTTTAACATACCCTTCAAGATTTTCAAGAGTTCCAATCATCCATCAAACATCCATTTTACATTCATATCATTATCATCATTTGATCCTTAAATCATCCTAAATTTTTCTCTTTTGTGCCTAAAGATATATCAATCCAAAGAATTAGAGATTCATCTCCCATATTCTTAAATTGATCCCTATTTTATGGTGTAGACTAGATCTCAACACAAGAAGAACATGGAAGCCAACAAAGAAACACCTGCTTCAAGTGACCTAACCCAAACAAACTCTAAAATGAATCCCGTTGAATCAAGCAATCCTTTGACTAACTTTATCTTATCACAAAATCCACAAGAGGAAAGCCAAGAAGAGGATCTTACCTTTGGGATGTCACATGAGGAAATCATCGAAATGATCCAAAATCCGGAGAACCATAAGATTATCAATATCATGATGAGGCTCAACTCTTCACTATATATGCTTGAACTATCAAAACAAGGGGCTAAACTACCTTCTAATTTTGACGCAAGCTCTATAGTGGAACCATCTTTAGAGGTCATGCCTCCAATTTCATCCACAATCCCCATCTCATCTACACCCCTATCCCAAAGCATCACTCAAAACATCCTGCAAATCACATCTATTGCTCCCACTCAACCTAATGTTAATAAGGGAAGTGCATTTCTTAATGCCATTCAAACACACCCCCTTGTTAATAATCAAGACTTGGATGCAAACACCATTTTGGAACAAAATGTACCCAAAAATCCATTACATAAGTATACCCCTATCACTTTCCATGATCCTAATGATCCATCATCATCATCCTTTCATGCAACACCCCAAACCTCTCTCCCCATAACTTCACAAGGAGAGGGTGACATATTCGGATCAGGGGGAATTTTTGACACTATGCCATTTTCTCAAGAGATCACATCCCTCACATTTTCAACTCTTCCACCTTTTCCACCATTATCCACACCACTACTTGGCTTGGGGCTTCCACCTTTACCAAATATCAATCAAAATTAAACCAACATCCCAAACATCAATCAAAACATCATGCCAAACTCTCAAAACTTGTCATTGACATCACAACAACATATGACAACTACACAAGCAATCACAACATCATCAACCACCCCCCTAACATCTCAAAGCATGGTCTCTCAAGGACCAACCACATCGATCGCACCATCCACCACTCAAAACACCAACATGACATCACCTCTCATCACCACCACAAATACCATTCCGAATCCACCACCACCCCCACCACCACCAAGTTCCAACATATCAAGCCAATATAGCATGGCATTGCAAGCAGCCCAGCAAGCTGCTTATCAAAAGGCATTACTACAAGTACAAAAACAAAAATTCGCGCAACTAGCTGCTCAACAAGCCACACAACTAGCTACTTAGCAAGTTGCTCAAGCTGTGCAAGCTGCTCAAGCAGCCCAAGCTGCATTACAAGCACAAAAGGCTACTCAAGCCCAAATCCTATTGCAAGCACAAGTGGCACAAGCACAAGCACAAGCACAAGCACAAGCTCAAGCTCAATCTCAGGTGCATGCCCAATATCAAGCACAACAAGCACATGCACAAGCACATGCACAAGCACAATATCTGGCACAAAAACAAGAAGCACAACTACAATCATATCGGCAAGTAATAAAACAATACCAAGAGCAACAAGAAGCATCCCAATTAGCAACCCAACAACAAGCATTGTTGGTGCAACAATAAACACAACATCAGGCTTAGCAACAGGAAATCCTGGCGCAACAACAACAAGACCAACAACAAGTGCAAGCATACATGGCTCAACAGAATGTGAAAATACCATCAACCAATCCACCTATCACACCCACCAGTGAACCACCTCAGAACACCTTCATCCCACCCCCTAATCAACAAAACAATGTAACAACACAAATCAGGTTGCTCTCGCAACAAGTGCTCGACCTTCAATCAGGGTGAACCCCAAAAACATCTAGCAACTTGTGTCCTTATCCATTCGACATGGACCTTGTGATGAAACCATTCCCGAAGGGATTTGAGATCCCCAAGTTTGACAAGTACCGTGGGACGGGAAACCCTGAAGATCACATCAGGGAATTCTAGGTTCATTTGCATGGAAGTCGCGTATGATGATACCTATTTGATGTGACTATTTCATAGGAGTTTGGATGGCCATGCCATGAAATGGTTCTCTCACCTACCTACAGGCATCAAGACATTCAAAGAAATCATAGACACATTCATCAAAAACTACACATGCAATATCGCCATGGATGTTAGTCTTGAAGAACTATCGGCTCTGAAACAAGGTAAGAATGAATCATTTCGTTCATTCTTACAACGATGGTGATCCAAGGCCAATCAAAGTAAATGGGCCTTGCTCAAGGAACAGCAAGTGTGCACCATCATATCCAACCTTGACAGACTTTTGGCATTCCATCTCAAGGTCCAAGGGATCACCACACACAACCAGTTGATTTCCAAGGCACTCAACATTGAACGGGCCCTTATGACACAACTTGGAGGATCAACTTCATATCCTGAACAACAGAACAATCACCCACCTACCAATTACAATGACAAACCTCGCACATGGGAAAGAAACAAAAATATTACGAACGATGGTGTCATCGATGCCAAAGTTTTTATCAGTGCCCCTCGGCATAACACACCCACACCACAACAACAAATCCAAAACCATCATCAAACGAACACAACAACACAACAACCAAACAACCAAGCAATTAATAATGTCAATGGCCAAAGAGGACCTCTCCAATGAAACAAGAACTTCACCAAGTGAAAGTACACCGCTCTTGGGGAACCACTTGAAGTCATCATGAAGAAATTACTAAACGAAAACCTTATCAAAATTCCTACCTATGAGAACTACCAAGAACCAGATGTTAAACCTCCTTGGTACAATGAAAATCAGCTCTGTGATTTCCACAAAATCAAAGGGCACACCACGAACAACTGCATGAGACTAAAAAACATAGTCCAAGATCTCATTGATCAAAGAATCATAAATGCAGAATAGCCAACAGGGAATCAAAATCTCAAAATATACATGAATCCGATGCCTAACCATAACAATAAAGGGAACAATAACACTGATAAGGGGAAAGGCGCCTTCAATAATGTAAATCATTTGTATGAAACTGTCGTCGCTTCCCTAGATGAATACTGCACAGTAATCACTATCAAAGGAGCTCAAGCCGATTGTGGAGTCACCACAAGAGGCGGAAAGGTTACTATTGCAGGATCATCTCAACCAAACAAAACTTTCATGTCCAATTCAAGACCCATTCCCAATAGTTACAATGTCCTTGATCAGCTAAAAAGAATGCCAACATAAATCTCCATCATGGAGTTGTTAAAAATCTCATCCGCCCACAAGAAAATCCTTGAGGAAGCATTGGCTTCATCTACCGTCCCCGCAGATCTTGATGTGGAACAATTCCAAGCTATGGTCATAAATATCATTACCCCAAACCTCCTTACATTCTCCGATCAAGACTTTCCCGCTCAACCATCTCATAACCGTGCACTCCACTTAGAGGTCCTAGTGCAGAAAAGTAAAGTCAAGCGAGTCTTGGTGGATGGAGGTGCATGCTTGAATATTTTTTCCCTCAAGCTCATTAAATAGTTAAAAATCTCAGAGGATTCCATCGAAAAACAAAAAGGCATTACAATTAGAGCATATGATGATCAGGAAAGAGTGTCCCAAGGCACAATTAGAATCCCTATTCAAGTAGGGCCAGCTATCATGGAAACCACCTATTAGGTCTTGGACCTCGATTTGCCTTATAACATTCTCCTAGGACGTCCATGGATCCATGCAATCCAAGCGGTAACATCAACTTTCCATCAATGTGTAAAATTCACATATGAAGGACAAGAGGTCACCATCCATGGAGATCCTGAACCATTCTCCTATTGCAAGAACCTTGAGGAAAAATACTACAAAATACCTCAAGTTCCTAAAAATGATGAAGGACCATCAACACCGTACATCGATCCAGCCACTCTCGCATCCACTTCTGCGACAGAGACGCCCATCACTCTTGCCATTCCCACCATCTCTGATCTCAAACTCATCATCTAGGATAATGGTTGCAGAAACTACATGATTCCCAAAAATTCTTTTGCGGTAAGAGAGTTACCACAATCTCCCAGATCATGAGGATGTCCGCAATCAAATGAGGCTTCAACATCTCAAACATCCCCTGAAGACTATCCCAACTTCAGAAGTTGGGGAGATCTTGACCAAGAAGCCATAGAGGAGGAACCATCTCATCTCCTATACCAAGATAATAGACCAGCAAATGATCTACCAATGGATGACATAAGCAAAGGTCTACAAATGATGCTCACAATGGGCTATGACAAAAACTAGAGACTCGGACAAAATGAAAATGGGCTTATAATACCTATCATCCTAGAGACGCGAATGAAAAATCTTGGCCTTGGATGTACCCCTATGAGTATAACCATACGTGGCCGATGTCCTCCAGTTAGAAAGGTCAATAATCCTCCTCAACAATCTGCAGCTGAACTTCGCTTACCCGTATCTATAGGTTGAGTCATAGACAACTTCACATTTGACATAACTGACGTCTATAGTAGTAGTGGTGACGAGGATCCCATAACCAACCTACCTAGGCTCTTCGAGGATACCACCCTTCTCATGATTAGCACCCTATCCTTTGAGTTAGACCATCAAAATCATGAAATCCGCCTAGTTTACCCCCAACTCATCGATTATGACCAACGAGGACCACCAGTTCTTGACACATTCAAAAATGATGAGGCACTCTTAGAATTCATGAGACTATGGCATAACATTCCATGTGGGGATCACAAAGTAGGATTCATCATTGAGCTAGATACACATGCATACTATGGGGAAACGATTGAATCCCTCAGTTGCAAAAGTGAAAAATTAAGAATAATATCTAAGTCCTTGAGTGAAAGCCACACTATGGCACTCTTTGACCTAAAAAAAGTTAAAAAAAAGGATGCTTCCAATGGTGAAAACCTCTTCGAGGCGCATGAGGATGGGGGATTCAATCTTCCTTTTAGAGCTCTTCATCAGGAAAAATCAACAATCCTAGCAGAAAAGTGCAATCCAGTTAATCTAGGAACAGAGGAGACCTCATACATCACATTCTATGCGGAGTCATTACTGTCAGAAGAACAAGAACTCCTAGCAGCTTTCTTAAGAGAAAGACAAGTTAACTTTCCATGGAGCTATGCAGACATGCTAGGGCTCGATTCAGAAATTGTAGTTCATCACCTAGTAGTATACTCTAAAGCAAAGCCCGTTAGACAAAAGCTCAAGAAAATGCACCCTCAGATCACCCTGCTCGTCAAAATGGAACTAAAGAAGCTATTGGATGTAGGATTCATTCGACCAATAGATTATCTAGAATGGGTGTCAAACCTGGTTCCCATGTCAAAACCCGATGGGGGCATCAGAATCTGCACAGATTTCAGGGACTTGAACAAGGCATGTCCAAAAGATGATTTCCCATTTCCCAACATTGACATGATCGTAGACATGACGACAGGACATGAAATGCTTTCCTTGATGGACGGTTTCTCAGGATACAACCAGATAATTATTGCTAAAGAAGACCAACACAAAATAGCCTTCACTTGTCCATGGGGGACTTACTGCTGGAATATGATGCCATTCGGCTTGAAGAATGTAGGAGAAACATACCAAAGAGCCATGACATTAATCTTCCATGACATGATCCATAAAACTATCAGAGATTATGTTGATGACATACTAGCAAAATCTAGAAAGAGGAAGGATCACATAGTAACCTTAAGTGCCATTTTTGATAGGCTGGAGGAATACAAGGTTAGATTAAATCCAAAGAAGTGCATCTTCGGCGTATAATCAGGAAAGTTGCTAGGATACATAGTGTCAATGATATGTATTGAGGTAGATCCAACAAAATTAAAAGCAATCCTTGAGATGGAGGCACCCAAAACATTGAAACAATTGAGAGGTCTCCAAGGCAGGCTTTAGTCCATCTAAAGGTTCATAGCACAACTAGCAGATAAATAGAATCCATACTCTCACCTACTTCACAAAGGGAGTAGCGTACAAGTGTGAAGAAGCCTTTAATAAGATCAAAGAATATCTACTTACACGACCAATCCTAATGCCACCAATCCCAAGAAAACCATTAATTCTCTACGTGTCAGCAACAACAACAACCCTTGGTGCTCTCCTAGCTTAGCACAATGAAAATGGGACAAAAAGGGCCATATATTATATCAATAGGACAATGGTCGGTCATGAGTTAAATTACTCATTCATTGAGAAAGCATGTCTAGCAGTAGTGTTTGCGTCACAAAAATTTAGACACACAAAATAAAACTCATCGCCAAAATTGACCCTCTCAAGTATTTACTGTCAAAATCAATGCTCACTGGAAGGATGGATAAATGGGTCATGATACTATCAGAATATGGCATTGAATATGTGGAGCGGAAAGCAATTAAAGACCAAGTCATTGCAGATCAGCTTGCAGAAGCACCAATCTATTTAGAGAATCCTCTCATCTCAGAGTTTCCAGACGAATCCATCTTCAACCTCAACATAGTTGACCACTGGAAAGTTTACTTTGATGGCTCACACATGCAACATGGATCAGGAGCTGGCGTCTTCTTTATCACCCCACAAGGGGATTGCATACCTAGATCATATAAATTGGCATTCCCCTGCACCAAGCTTTAACCATAGGTCTCAGAATAGCAGTGCAATCACACATCATGGCCCTCAGAGTATATGGAGACTCTCAGTTGATAATAAACCAAGTGAATGATTAGTACCAGACTAGGGATAATACGCTCACTCCATACAAGAAACTGGTGGAGACTCTTAAAGAATCCTTTATCGAGATCACATTTGAGAAGATACCCAGAGCCAACAATAGAGCAGCAGACACCATGGCAACAATTAGATCCCTACTAGACATTCCTCACAATGTTCTAAAACATGAATTCTTGGTAGAGCAGCTTCTCGTGCCCACGTTCGAGGTACCAGAATCAAAATTTGTGTGTGAAATCATTGGTCCTGGTGATCCCTGGTACCATGACATTTATATCTACCTACAAATAGGTGTCATACCTGCTAACTTACCCTCAACCTTAAAATGAACCTTTGTAAAAAAGGCATCCTGATTAATCATCCTAGGAAATACCTTATACCGTAGAAGCATAGAGGGAACCTTATTATGTTGTTTAAATGCTAAGGAGGCATTGACCGCTCTAACTGAAGTACATAATGGTATCTGTGGTTCACACTCGAGTGGAATGACCCTAGCCAATAAATTGCTGAGGATGGGGTACTATTGGCCTACAATGGAAAGAGAGGCACATAACTACATCAAAAGGTGTCTACAATGTCAGCAGCATGGGGACCTCATCCATGCTCCAACTCAAGAACTTCATCCCATCATCACACCATGGCCCTTTTCACAGTGGGGACTCGATCTCATTGGAAAAATCACTCCCACTTCATCTAATGGCCACATGTTCATCATAACAGCCACTGAGTACTTTACTAAGTGGGTGGAAGCCATACCTATGACATATATAACCGGGAAGAAGATATCAAAGTTCATCCTGAACTATCTCATTTGCCGCTACAGTGTCCCACAAGCCATTATCTCAGATAATGGGACACCATTTAAGAATTAGGATGTCCACAACTTGTGTGAAAAATTCAAAATCCAACATCGCTTCTCCACCCCATACTATCCCCAAGGCAATGGCCAAGCAGAAGCCACAAATAAAACCATTTTAAAGATCCTCAAGAAAACAGTCAATGACACAGGTCATGACTGGCATCTGTAGCTCAATCTCGCCCTCTGGGCCTACCAAACCAACATCCACACACCCATTGGTGCCACCCCCTTCTCCCTGGTCTATGGATCAGAAGCAGTACTCCCCATTGAGATCGAGCTCCCGTCACTAAGAATATCATTGCAAAACCTCATCATAGATGAAGAGTACCGATTATCAAGACTGAATGAGTTGGAGCTACTGGATGAGTGGTGTGTAGATGCTTTAAATCATTTGCGAGTCTATCCAAATAGACTCAAGAGGAGCTATAACAAGAAAATCACAAGCAAGACTTTCCAAGTCAGAGAATTGGTACTAAAGGAGAATAAGAAGAATGTCCCAAATCCAAATAGCAAAGGAAAATTTGAACCCAACTGGTTGGGACCATTTGTTATCACAACAAGTTATAAGTTAGGGGCATATCAGTTATCAACACTCGAAGGGGAACCTCTGCAAGATCCCATGAACAACTCTCATCTCAAAAAATTTTATGCCTAACCTTTCAAGGTATAGAACCAAAAAAAAATCAAAAATTAGAAAATATCCCAAAAAAATGGTTACTTTGGTGAAAACCTGACAAACAGGCATCTTGGTGACAAGAAAAAAAATCAAAAAAGCAAAAAATCCAAAAAAATCAGAAAAAGGATTAAAAACAGTAAAGAGAAAAATCGTCCTTTGGTGAAAACCACCTCAGTGGCACTTTGGGCAAGTACCTTGGTGAAAACTTGGTAAACAGGCGCCTTGTGTAAATAAACACTTTCCATCCACCAGGACCTTCACGACTTGTTTTGCATCATCCATCCATTACACTTCCATCATCTATCGCATTCAAATCTCCATCCATCACTCATCCACCCGCATCCACACCATAGCTTGGTCCTGTGTTCATATCATGATCCCTCCTAGTACTACTCGGCCCATTCCCAAGGTCAGTTTGTCCTGCCTTTATCGGAGTAGTCTATTGCATCACGCTGGGGCCATGTTCTCATTGGATTAGATTCGTGTATATTCTTGAAATCCTAAAATCTTAGAAAATCCAAAAACATCAAAACATCAGAAAATCCAAAAACATTCAAAACATATCAAAATCCAAAAATAGGTCAAAAAGTCAAAAAATTCAAAAACTGAGTTGTCTTGTCGAACTACGGGTCTCTGATCCTTGAATGTAGGCAAGGTTGATCTATGATCATCCCCTGAGACACTTAGGTTAGTCCCTTAGGAGTTTGTCATAATAAACTGACATTTCATCATGTATATCGCCATCTGTAAATTGGTCAAGTCGTCAGTCAAACTATGTGGTCTCTGCGTGTATAACGTAGGCAAGGATAATCTGTTGATCAGCCCCAAGGCCCCTAGGATAGGTCCTTAGGTTAGTCTCTTGATCAAAATCTCAAAAAACCTGAAAACATTCAAAAATCAAAAATCAAAACATTTGAAAATCTCAAAAAATACCAAAAAAAGCCTCAAAACATTGCAAAAACTCCAAAAAAAAATCCAAATATTTTTAAAAAAATCCATCTGTCTCATCTCGCTTTCACCCGCAATAACACCACTCATAATAAATGATCTTCATCCTCAACCTTTGGTGAAATAGTCAAAAACAAGTCTAGCAGGTTAAAAGTGAAAACTCAAAAACGTCAAGTCTCAGGTTTAAGTCAGTACGTAAACAAGTTGGTCAACTCTTTGTGTCAATAACCTATCATCCAATCAGTCCCACATCAATCATCTTATAACATCATGTCATAGGATGTATCCTTCCTACAATGGGCATTATTTATCAGAAATAACACTTTGGATAAACGAAATGACGTGCCACCATCGACTAACATGTCCTAGGATGTATCCTTCCTACAATGGGCATTATCTTTTGGAAATAGTTTCGATTCTTATCCTTGAAAACACATTCCCTTTTGGTTAGCGGTATTGAAGAACATCAGCTTGTTTGTTTACTTTATCTTTGTCTTTTGACTTATCTTATTGCGCTCATTCCAAGGACCTCTCGATGATATCCAAACAAAGGATTTAGAGAAATAGGAATGGGGCAATGATCACTATCTTTTGTTTGTTGTGCTTGTTGGATGTTCTTGTAATATAACTTGGCGAATACTTGCTTTGTTAGATATGTATGGAGGGTGTTTTGGACAACTTGTTGACTATTACATTGATAGGTTATACCTTTCCATGTTTTAGTCCAAGATGTTTGAAACTTCTAAAGTGCATCCTAGCAAGGTTTCCATATGTCAGGTGTGAACAAGAATACTCCTATCTATTTTTTCAAGTCAAAGACCATCACACTAGGTACAACGCCATCCTGGTTCTCTATACCTTGATGCATCATACCACGTGTGTTATCAAACATAAGGAAATTTTCCCTTTGAAAATCCTAACTCCTCGGCAAGTAGTCATCATCATTTGCATATTCATCATCTTATGTCTTGTTGAAATGTCTCCTCTTCTTTCATCCCTTCTTGCTCTTCACGCTAACAAGGTACTATGATAGTTAATCGTCATCATCATCATTGATCTTGCATCCACAAATCATTAACATATTGTGTAAACATATCATATAGGAAACATATGCATCTTCATCATCATATAAATGTGTTATTATAAGCATTTTTTAAGCACATCCATTTTTCATCACATTGCATTCATCACATAAACCATCGCATAACATTCATTTGCATAAACATTTCATAAATCATTTCATATTACCATCTACTGCATAATCAAACATAATAGGTACGAGAACATTATAGATAATCCATTGCATTATAAGCATACATATTCACATCACATAGACATCATAAAGTCATCTCTCACATTACATTCATTTTGCATAACATAAAACATCATCATACTACTTTACATTAACATATCATTTCATATATTACATCATATCACAATAAATGCATCACATACATCTCACAATCATTTAACATGTTTAGGATAATATATATTTGTTATTCTAAGCATCTTAAAACCATCTCATTTACATCATCAATACATATCATATAAAGCATGAACATTGCATTCACATTACATCATACATAATCATAAAAACATACATATCATCCATCATTCATCCATATCATATAGAACATCTCATAAATAACCACGTCGCAATCATTTTATAAATCATTCCATAGCATTATAAACATTCAGAGCATAATAGGAACATAAAAATCCATTACATTAAAAGCGTACATCCATTCATAATCATTTTATAAAAGAATTTATAATCATGATTAACATATCATTTCACATATACACCATAAATCATCTCCATACCATTTTGCATATTACATCATCCATCTCACATCATTTGCATCAACATACATAAATCATCATATAGATTACATCATCATCAAAACGTACATATCATCCATCCATATCACATATCATATAAATACATTTGCATATCATGTATTAACAACATAATATAGATCTATTAATAATGCATACATCATCAGAAAGAAATGCATCCATATACACATCACATAGCACCATAACATTATTGCATAGCATATAGAAACAAAACCATCCAGAAATGCATAAATAAATGATACACATCAAATCATATCAAAATCATCATCTCATATATATATCATCATTGGGTAACTGTCATAGTACAAAATAATCAGATCACTGTACATGTGTATGTCAATAAGTACAAAAAGGCCCAACGGGCTGTCAAAAATGAGCCCATATGACACGAAAAAATGATATCTCGATCAAAGTGAGGTCTACCTGTCATGTCTACTACCCTCGCCCCTGTCACCATGACCCTCTACTGGTCTGTGGCTGGTCCACTGCAAGTAATTTGGGGCCCACTCTACTCTGGGTACCGCCTGATGATAGTGCAGGTGATAATAGTCCGCCTCTCGGATGGCCTCCCTGTAAGAACGAAGAGACACTATGCTCTGAGAGGAGGAGGCTGCCATGTTCTCCAACTACTGTCTCTGGCCCATCTCTGCGACCACTTGTAGCTCTGTGGCCTGCCTCTGCAAAATAGCTTGGTCTCTCTCGGCCCTGGACTGATCCCTCTTTGCCATCAAACTCTAAACCTGAGCCTGCAGCTGTGCAATCAGTGCATCTCGGGGATCTGGTTGTCTTGTTGGCTGTGCTCATGCGGGTTGCACGTGAGGCTAATCCTCACCCTCAACTCATGGTGGTGCATTTTCCTGATCCTGCTGCCTGGCTGGCACCTGGTCCCGGTCCTGCATATGAACATCTGCCTAGACTGGCTGGACTAGAACCCTGATCGACTGATCCTACCGCTCACCATCTCTCCTTCCGTGTCCTCCCCCTCTGCCCCTTGATCTCTATTGAGCAGAGGGTGCTCCTAGAATTGTCAACCGTAGGGGTGGCCAAAACCAATCTCTGTAGGCCTATGTTATGCCTGGATATGCAGGTCCCTAATCATATACCCATGACCAGGCCACCAACTGTCTGAAGCTGTCCACTGCCTCAGAATCAAGAATGTATCGCCCCCATTAACCCTGAGATACAGTGCAAGAAAATATGACCACATAGTCATCATCTGGCTGATCCTGTGGCTCACCAAAATTACGCTGGACTCGCCCTGGCAGGTATCTCTCGACCATCATATGCTCCCGCCCCTGCATAAAGCAGTCTTGGTGGGTAAAAATATCTGCTTTGCATTGTCGGCCCATCCAGGGCAACCAAGGTATGAGCGCCATGTAAAAACCTACATATCATCCAAGACCTCCTCCAGTGAGGAATCCTATGCTCGCCCATGTGTGTAAAGGACACACCAGGGTATGTGCAAGATCATGATGGGCCAAAAAGTGGCAATGGAGAAAAAAATACTTTTTTCATCAACCCAAAAATGCAGAAATGCTGAGTTGACTTTTTTGTGGCTTGGGTGTCAGTACACACTTCCAAAGCAAAAACCAAACCAATATCTCCAAATCAGATATCTGATTTGAAGCAAACATATATATATAAAAATCAGGCTTGTTAAAATCATTTGGCATTCATAAACAGGCGGCTGCACACAGTGAGGAGATTCTCCACATATCCAATATCTGATTTATCCAATACTCATTTTGAAAAGATTAGATTTTACATTTTTCTTTGCTTTGATCAAATTTTGAATTAGATTTGTATAATTTCAGTTAGTTTTTTATGAATTTTTTTTCAAAATAGGGTTTTTGATTGAATTTTTATGAAAATTTTGAGTTTAGAATGGATTTTGATTAAAAATGAATGTTTTTTTATGGATTTTGATTAAAAATGAATTTTTTTAATTTTGATTTGAAAATAGTGTTGTTTATGTATTTGTATTAAAAATTAGAGAATTTTATAGATTTTTGTTAAAAAGTAGGGTTTTTTTTTAAAACTAGGGTATTTTTACAATATTTTCATTTATACTGTCTAATTTCAATTAGATTAATTAGTTTTTAACTTTAATTAGGCATTATGGCTACTGAAAATGAAAATGCACAAATTCCAAATGATCCACCAGCTAAAAATGAAAATGCACAAATACCAAACACTTCACCACCTCCACAGCCATCAATTGAAGAATTAATTGGTGAAAAATTGCAGCAATTAAAGGGCATTTCTGAAGTTTATAAGAGAATCCCTCGATTATTCAAGATGTCAAACACATTGAAGGATATAATTAAAAATATAGAAACCCTCTCCACCCAACATAATGCCTTTCATTCGTGGCGAGAAGACATGAGGGAATATTATGCATGTGGATTGTCTTATGATGATGTGAAAGATCTCGGAATAACCAAAGCCCAAATAGCCTCTTTATTTGTTAACCCCCGCACTGGTTTGCCAGTTAATGTTAATAAACCAAAACTTTCTATAAAATGGTGCACACATAGGGACATTGTAGATAACTTTTGAGATCGTTGGTGTATGGTTTTTGATAAACCACTGAACAACAATTGCGATATAACATTTTACTTTATTAAAAAAAATATGCTGAGTTTGTGTTAGGGCATCATGTCAATTACTTTGACATTAAACCCTTCTAGGGCGTTGGTGGAGGTATGCCCCAGGATAGACCAGGGGTAGTTAGAGTAGTCTCGCACCCATATGTTCCCCCTCCTCCTCTTCCTCCACCACCTCCAGTATATCATCCAGATATTATGCAGGATGCGGCCACACAAACTATCCAGGCTATTCACTCTTTGAGTGGCCTTTTGGTTTCGCATGCTTCTACAGTAGCTTAGCCACATTCTGGTGATGTTGGCGATGGTTTGAGTGCTGCTGCGTCATCCTCGCCAGGTCCACTTATTTGTGTGCCACATACTTGCTCCATGTGCCACCAGATATGCTTGGGTCCTCTTGGACAGCCCGTCGAGCATCCCTTGGACAATTTTGATTATGACCTCCATAATGTGGACATTATAGATCAGACTCAGGGGAGTGGAGCGCACCCTACAAATTCCTCTCCTGCTAGAGAGGGGGACATTGGAATAGTGACATAGGTAAGATTTAAGTTGTAAATTCATAACTTGCATTTGTTTTTAAATGAATATTAATAAGAGATAGTATAATGTACTAATATTTATTTACATGGTCTATTTAACAGTTGATGTCTTAGGAGGAGCTCGCACAGGTGATTGATAGCACCCTTAGGGCCATTTCATTTGGCCTCGACACACACAGTATATATTTTCGCACTCACTTGTTTACATTTTTTATTATATACTTGCTTGTCATTTGAATTGTCATAAATTAAATTATATAATAACTTATATGTTTATCTTATTTTCCTCTTGTAGGAAATACCTAGTGCGAGCGAGGTGCAACCTTGTCCAGATTATGAAAGTGCAATGTTAAATAAGGGGAAGGTAATTGAACTCAAATTTGATTGAATTAAGAATTTTAAGATCTTATATTGATTATACATACATCGACATAGATTGGTAGTTTCATATGTACTTGTCATTTTTATGTACAGGCAGTTATGAGCTATACGTCGTTGTTGACAAGTGCAAGCAAGGTGCATCCTTGTCTAGATTATGGAAGTGCAATGTTAGACAAGGGGAAGGTAATTGAACTCAAATTCAATTGAATTAAGATTTTTAAGATCGATTATACATATATCAATATAGATTGGTAGTTTCATATGTACTTGTCATTTTTATGTACAGGCAGTTATGAGCTATACATCGTTGTTGACAAGTGCCACAATGCCTGAAGGAGTACGTATTGGAACACTTGAAGGAGTAGGTGTTGAAACACCTCAAGGAGGAGGTGTCAAAACACCTCAAGGAGATAAAGAAAAAGATCAGCTTAAATATGTATGTGTTTATTTTATTTTGTGTTTGGTATTTATATGTTCCTATTACCGACAATTGTATGGTAACTTGGATCAATTTTATGATTTTGTTCACATATATAGATTGACATTACAAAAGTTGGTTTGGTCAGTTCTTTGAGAGGGGCATATTCTAGGACTCCTGACCCTTTGAAGAGACAGATATTTCAGGTAATCAAGATTACAATTTTAGAGTTCAATTATAATTCAATGTATATTAATTTCGATGTTAATTATTCAATTTTAAATCATATAGTATAACTAATCTCAATTGTGGTTTGAATTTTTGTTGTGCAGCTACCTTCAGAGCCAATGAGTGCTGCAAAGAGGCTCCATTTTAATGATCCACCAGTAGTTTAGGATGAGATAGACATTTTGGCATGTAAATTTTGAATAGACATTGAGATGGCATATGCCACATTTTGTAAAAATTTGCTTGAGTTGGCGTTGATGCCATTTTTGTATATGGAGATACACTCAAGATTATTGGATAATTTGATATATAAAAGTTGACAATCAAAATTTAATTTCTTCCTCATGTGCATGATTAAACTCTTTGAAAATTTAATCAAGTGAGCAATGGTTAAATATCAATGTACAATTGCATAAAAAGAATGGTTATATTATGTAGTTTATATTCATATTGCTAATTACATTGCATTGCACATCTTTCAAACTCAAAGCACTACTTTACATTGCATAAGTAACAACTAGATGCTGATAGATGAAAAAATTTCAATAACAATATAGTTTTTACAAAGTCAACCTAAGCAGTTATGCAATTACTTCACATTACATAACTAATAACTAGGAGCAACTATCAATTGCATTAGCTTGTCATGGAATTCTATGAGACCACATTTCTTTGAGGAAACTTGGCATAATCGGTAGCTTGATATGGAATTCTATAACCGATTAATCATAACCGATTAGATAGCTCATAACATATATATAGAAGGAAGCAATCTCAACCCATCTCTAACATCAAATTTTGGTTGGGCCTCCTCTACTCTAGTATCTAAATCAGGCTCAACTTGTACCCCAACTTATGCACGTTACTTGAAATCCATTTTGTGTATGTTGAGATCCTAATCATATAAAAGACAAAATACTTGAGAGTATATTTAAGGGATGAAAGATATAAACTCATTTTCAAAAGACTGTAAATTTTAACATTTGGATATGTTATCATTCTCTATTATATATTAAATATAAGCTTAAATGTATAACATTATTTTTCTATTTACTCTCAAGTCACTATAAAATTAAATATGTATTTCTAACATAATTTTCCTCATGTCTATATATACTTGCATAATGGTAGCATAAATAAGTGTGTTTAAAGATAGTTTGAGGTGACTTAAATAAAATTTTAAATTATTTAGATAACATACAAGATTGAATCCAAGTTGTGGTTCCTATGATGTGGGAAAGAAATATGAATTCCATGCATATATGAAATAAGACACTTGGGTGTAAAATGATAGAATAAAGGTATAAAAAAATATCATTAACAACTTGCACAAACAAAGAAACTTAAGGGCATTTGCAGAATTCTAAGTGCAACAATATATAAATTAAAGACAATTTATTTACGAATGATTCCATGGAGAAACTAGAGAAAGTACTCTTAAGAGTTAAACCTCATAAGAGCTTGAGAGAATTTGGAAAGTATGCTAACTTAGCACCTAGATACGTGGGTTCTTTCAAAGTTTTAGAAGTTATTAACCTGGTTGCCTACAAAATAGCTCTACCACCAACTCTTTCTCATATGCATGAGTTTTTCGATGTCTTATTTAAAAAATGTGTTTTGGTATTAACCATATTCTTGATTGGAATAATCTTCAAGATTAGGATCTAGGAATGATCACAATTGAGCCTCTCAACATATTTTATTTATATAATCAAACTAGCTACCTTGTTGGCTTGATGAGGTGGATGCAGGAGATTTTGTTTCTCCCTCTAGGTTAGAGAGGGAGAGCATCAATAGAGAGAGTAGCAGATTCAAGAAGAAAACCAAGGCCACCAAGAAATTGAGAAGTCACACACAAACCATATATTGCATGGTTTCTTTAAATTATGAGTTCTTTCTTGGAACTGATTGAACTCTAAGTTCATTTGAGTTGTCATTGGTGTTGCATAGTTGTGCAAAGTTTTATGAACTATTCATTTTTCCTAATAACCGTGTGAAATTCCCATCTTTCTATTGGAATGTTATTCAAAGAGGTAAACACAATTGATCACTAAAAACCTACCTCTTTCACTCATATGAGAAAATAATTGTATGTTAAGTATAAAATACATACATGTGTCCTTGTTTTATGATTAAAACCTAACTTGGCATGAAATTATATGATATACAGAGTCTATTGATGCCAGGGTTCAATTTGTATGATATTGAAAAAAGAAGCCAACTGAGTAGAGTTATCAACATTCTTCATAAATCATAAGAATTTTTTTAGTACACTAGCCATTTTGATGTCTTCTTTTAGTCTCAAACGTTATTTTGTATCATTGTTACATTGGTCTTCAGAGTGGTAGCTTAATATAGGTCCACAATACAAAATCTGGTTTACTTGTGTAGTGTAACAATGGCATAGGAAGATTTTTCTTTGAAAGAACCAAAGGGTGATTGCACGTTTGAAGTGTATAAACACATACCTTTTTGTAATATCAAGGATACTTTTTGAATCTTCTATGCATTGCTAATCTAAAAGGAAAGGTCTTTTTCCTAATTTGTAAGCAACCATGCTTTTGACATTGTCAAAAAGAGCAAAACTTCCCTAATGATGCAAAGGCATGGCCAAGTAGTTCTAACTCTCCACATACAGAGTCTATTGATGCTAGGGTTCAATTTGTATGATATTGAAAAAAGAAGACAACTGAGTAGAGTTATCAACATTCTTCAAAAATCATAAGAATTTATTTAGTACACTAGCCATTTTGATGTCTTCTTGTAGTCTCAAATGTTATTTTGTATGTAGATGTGTGATAAATTCTTAGTTTAATGATGCTGATTAATTTTTGAAAAAAGAAAGTTGTGTCACAGTCCGCTTTCAATCCAACAAGCAAAAATGAAAGCTCAGCCTCTTGGAATGAAAATGCTTGTTTGGAAAACAAATGAATAAGAATGAGGTAGTTAAGGTGTTTGAAGTTATTTAGAGGTCACTTTTAGGGTGGAAGGCTTAAAACTCCATTTTAAATGCACAAAAAAGAATGAAATTACTTCAAACCAAGTTTGTGAAGAAGTTAACTCTGCTGCCCACTAGTTTCCCTTAAGAGTCCAAAGTGCTAAAAGGAAGCAATCTTTGAAGGGATATCTCTCAGAGACCATGATGCTTACAGACTCTCTGTCTAAGGCTATGGGATCATGTTGGGACCATCTACAAAACCTCTCTCAGTTTTTTCTATCTCAGAGACGTTTTCCTATGGTGATGACTTTTCAGTGGAGGGAAAAGTTGCTAAATGCAAGCAGTGTAAAGTTGCAAAGTGGTGCAACTTTCATTCCACAACTTGTACGACCAAACATACTATTCCAACACGTCTGGATGGGTACATTTATGCTAGGGATGGTCATATTTTGCACCCAAATACACCGAATCACTCCGAGCTACATTGGACTAACGATTTCCTTGAAGAGTCCAAAGTGCTAAAAGGAAGAAATATTTAAAGGGCTATTTATCGGAGACCGTGAGGCTTACAAACTCTCTATCCAAGGCTATGGGATCATGTTGGGACCATCTACAAAAACCTCTCTCAGTTTTTGCTATCTCAGAGGCGTTTTCCTATGGTGATGACTTTTCAGTGGAGGGAAAAGTTGCCAAATGCAAGCAGTGTAAAGTTGCTAAGTGGTGCAACTTTCATTCCGAACTCGTAAGACCAAACAGATTGTTCCAACACGTCCGGATGGGTACGTTTACGCTAGGGATGGTCCTATTTTTCACCCAAATACGCCAAATCACTCCGAGCTACATTGGACCGACGATTTCCCTTAAGAGTCCAGAGTGCTAAAAGGCAGCAATCTTTGAAGGGCTATTTCTCAGAGACCATGAGGCTTATAGAATCTACGTCCAAGGCTATGGGATTATGTTGGGACCATCTAAAAAAACATCTCTCAGAGGCGTTTTCCTGTTGTGATGACTTTTCAGTGGAGGGAAAAGTTGCTAGATGCAAGTAGTGTAAAGTTGCAAAGTGGTGCAACTTTCATTCCGCAACTCGTACGACCAAACAAATTGTTCCAACATGTCTGGATTTGTACGTTTACGCTAGGGATGGTCCTCTTTTGGAACCAAATATGTCCGAATCACCCAGGCCACATTGGGCCAGATGATTTCCCTTAAGAGTCCAAAGTGCTAAAGACATGTGAGTCTTTGAGGCTATTTCGAGGCCAGGTAGAGGCTTACAAAATCTGATTTGGTATAGGACCAATGTTGGGACCATATACAATAAAATCTCTTAGTTTTCTATCTGAGGAGAGGTGATTTTCTGTGGTGGCAAGGATTTTAGGCGAGAAAAGTTATGGATGCAAGCGTTAATAAAGTTGCAAAGTGGTGCAACTTTCATTCAACAACTCATTATTACAACCAAATGAAGCTGATTTCCAACATGCGGATGGGTACATTTATGCTAGGGATGGTCCTCTTTTACAGCCAAATCGTAGTCTGTTTGAGAGCTACATGGACGTGATTTCCTTAGGTCAAAGTGCTAAAAAGGAGCAATCTTTGAAGGGGCTATTTCTTGAGAGCCATGATGTTTCTGAGACTCCATTGAGGCTATGGGATTTTTTTTGTCCTATCTACAATAACCTCTCTCAATTTTTTCTATCTCGGAGGTGTTTTCCCATGGTGGCAAGTTTTCAACTGAGGGAAAAGTTGTCAAATGCAAGCAATGTAAAGTTGCAAAGTGGTGCAACTTTCATTCAACAAATCGTACGACCAAACATACTATTCTAATACATCCAGATGGGTACGTTTATGCTAGGGATGGTCCTCTTTTGCAACCAAATACATCGAATCACTCCTAGCTACATTGGACTGAGTGAAATTAGGTGAAAATTTGATGCAGACACAAGGGCACAATCACAAACTCTTTGCAACCTACCTATTTGAGGCATCTAACAAGATTATTCTAAACTCTTTGGACAGTCCAAAACTCCCCTAAAAATTGACAAGCAACTAAATACAAATTTCCCTCTTTAACCCCCTTAAACCCTTGTAATAGTGAGAAACTAGTTTTTGTCCAATTACTCCACAATTTTCCAAAACACCATACAAACACATGACTGATTCAAACACCCATATCCAAGTTACACAACATATATGAGAAACAAATAGACTCCTTTGGACCAGCATTGACTTCCTATACATTCACCCTTGAAAAGGCTACTCAATTAGCCCAAAAATGCAAAGCAACATACCTTCAAACACCACACAGACCCCTGAAACCTTGGGGCAGAAAATAAATTGCCAAGAAAATAAAGATTCTGCAATTGGATTCCATTTGTATGGACCTGTAACCATCAAATTAGAAAAACCTTTTTTTTAGTATAATTCTTGAGGGTTTATTGGATGTAGCACTTCCACAACCTTTCTGGTATCTTAGAGATTTTTGCAAACCCTAGGGTAAAAACTCTATTTTCAAGTGAGAAAAAACCACCATTTTTAGACCTTTAACTCTTCATTTTATTTCAAAACCCAATTCTCCACACCTTCCACTCTTGAAATATCATTTCCTAAGCCCTACCAACTCATCCCACTGATTCACATTGGCACACAGTAGGTGGGATGAGATTCAAGCCATTAAAATTGCAAAACTTTTATTCACCTGTTCAGGAACCCATCTAAAGAAAGTTTGAGTTTTGAGGCACAAAATGAATAAAGAAACCCTCTATTAAGAAGTCAGAATATATTTAAGGCATGTAATAATGTTTCTACATAAAGTTTTGATACAAAAATGCTTGAATGGCTTGTGCACAAGCAAAAAACACAAGAAAAACAGTAAAATATGAACTGAGCAATTGAAAATTTATTGATTCAAAGAAAAAAACTCCTTCAACCAAACTTGTCTCGAGCCCTTGAAGGCCTTAAGTACATTTCTATGCCTTGGAATCCAACTCCCAATGCCTTTAACCACCAATATTAACTGACTTTTGAAACCTTAATGACCGTTGAAGGCCAAAATGCAAACATTTTTGACATTAATATGACTCATAATGAAATGTTGCACTTTTCCACTTCTAACTTTACTAAGACCTCACTTAATGGCTTGAAATAACATCATTACATGTTCAAAACATTGTTCTTTCTTGTCCCTAAACAAATTTAATAATTTTTCCTTCAAAGGCTACAAAGTAACAACTAGGACAAGTTGGGATCTCCATGCTTTTTTGACCCTAAAACCTAAAAACTCCTCCTAATACATGACCATTAGGACTATTAGATATCATTAAAGACAAAAACTCAAAATATTAAAACTTTAATCATTGAAATGATCCACAATGATATTGTGGTGTAGGTGCTCCTGCACCAAAAATGGTGGTTACAACTTGCTAATGTCAATGAAACGTGGGGGCAACAAGATTTAAAATTTGATCAAGCTTGTGCAGGTCCTAATAGACGTGTTTGATGAATTTATAGGGTGTGGAAAGGTTGGAAACATTGATTTCCTTAAAAACCTCATGAAAGTTGCTAAAAATGAAGTTGCACCCAAGTTGGATTTGAAGAGCAAAAGTTGCAAGCCACTATAATTTATTATATATAAATGGGAGATATTACAAAACTTGGTTCAAACGAGCATACCAACAAGAAAGAACCAGGAAGAAAACCTTTGGTTGTAGCTTGATTAAGAACAAAAACATACCCCTTTACAAAACCTATGAGTTTCCAAAATACAGACCCCTTTACATTTTAAACAGACCCTTTATACAATGCCAAACATTTGACCCATATTTCAAAAAACATCACTGGGTATAGATTATGCCCATACAAAATTATGACCATTTTACATTGTTTCCAATTTGAGAATTCATATTTTAAAATTTTTTCCTATTGGAGGCATTCAAGGCACAGTCTTCGACAATAGTAGTATGTTCACGTTTTGGACTGACAAGCACCTGTACAAACCATCAAGGTAGCTTAGAATAACCAATCTATATTATTCTAAATGACACAAAATATGATGAGATGGTAATGCAAACTATAAAAGACGCTTAGAATAACCAATCTATATTACATTTGTAATCTATTGCATGTACACCTCTATGAAAGGATTAGAGCTGGCTATTGTTGCAGTAGGTCCATGATCAATCGTGCCAAGAATATCACAAAAGTGGGAAAATGAGAAATCTATATTGTCACAATAGAAAAGATGCTTAGACTAACAAATCTATATTAATCTAAACAACTTGAATGATGATGAATTGGTGATGCAAACTATAAAAGGTGCTTAGAATAACCGATCTATATTATTCTAAATGACACAAAATATGATGAGATGGTAATGCAAACTATAAAAGACGCTTAAAATAACCAATATATATTGTTGTAATCCTACCATACCTCTGCGAAAGGATCAAAGTTGGCTATTGTTGTAGTAGGTCCATGTGATCAATTGTACTTGAAATATACATAAAGAAGTGAGAAAATGAAATCTATATTACATCAC